>JAXIVJ010001437.1:0-132500 GCA_036785665.1 Chirona hameri | reverse complement strand
GGCGATGGGAGGGTCGGCTCGAATGTGACCGGCCTGCGCCATGACCTTCGCCCCCCCACGGCCGAGTGGTTAAGGCCGTAGGCTTTCAACTGAGTGGTCCGGGTTCGATTCCTGGGGCGGCTCCCGTGTTACAGTCGACCGCGGCGGCTGTGCACGGGAGAAGTGTCGCAGCGATAATGCTTCGAATCGCAGCGTTTAAAGCCGTGATTCGGTAGCATTAAAGTTGAGACACTTAGCTTTAAAGGATACCCACGGATGCCTCCCAGTGGGGGGCCGCTCACCCTTTCCTGTTTCTGTTACTGGATAATGTCCCACAAGTGAGCAAGAGTTTTAGTATTACTCACATTACACCGTAGAAAATCAAGGTCTAAAGTATATTTTCGAGCTTAGGTCTCTGAAGAAAGACCTATGCCGAAAATACACTTCAAACCTCTTGATCTTTTATAGTGTAATATGAGCACAAGACTAAAACCCTTGCTGGCAACTTTCCTACAATTCTGCAATTTCGTCGGGACAAAAATGGTAATAAGTAACATAGACATAACATGGTAACATATCAAATTGCAAGGGCTAAGAAACTTCTTCAGACTTTCATAATTTTTTTTTAATCCAAAAATAAATTTAATGAAAATGTCCTTCAAAGCGACTTTGTCCACATTTGCACCATGTTGCCCGACTGCAGCTCCTCAAGTATGAGGAACTCAGACGTATTTTTTATTAGCGATTTTTAACTTATATGACCAGATATGGACAAAATATTAGATCTGTACTTTTCAGATAAGACTGCGAGAAACATGATTTTTATTTCGATTAACCCATTTCCAATTTTGACCGTGTGAGCTGACCAACGTGAACTTCTTCACTAAGCACCCTTCGATAAGGTCAGATCATACACATAGTCACTGTAATTTTACGTGTAAAGTAGTAGCCCATAAAACATGTGACATATGACTTTCGCAAATGTCCTGTAGATAGTGACTCGTGACCTAACCCTGATATTGACCTTGCTGCATGCCTTTCGTTCATGCAGCACATATGTTACACCTTTGAGAGCATTGTGTTTTTTTTCCTCACAAATGCACCTTGTATTTTCTTAAACACATCCCATCAAAACAAAAATACAAAACACTTTAAACATTTACAACAAACAGACTGAGCACTTAGTGGTATCACTATGGATAATAGTGGTATGTGTGGTATGTAGTGGTTACTTGGTATCACTATGGAAGTAAAATATGATCCATACACTGATGAGATACCTCGATTATGACCTTTGACCTTGCCATTAACTGACATGTGACCTAAGTTTGATTTTTTTTTAGCAGAACACTTTCCCAATGTTTCCACGTCGGACTATGTCTGACAACGGATGACTGATTTTCTCAACTTCACGCGCAGCTAGCCGGCCTGTTTCCACGCCGTCCGGCCCTAGATGGGCGGCATTACGCGGTTCGCGGTGGAGTGGTCAAACACAATAGAGGGTCGTTTCGCCGAGTGATTGGCCCGTCATCGTGCGATGTGGACTGATCGCGGCGCCGGGCCCTGTGCGCCCCAACAGCCGCGAAGGCCACACGCCGCAGTGGCGGCTGTTCTCTGCAGTATGTCACGTGATTAATGAAGCCGTCGCCAGATAACGCCCGCCTTCCAGTCGATTTCTGATGCAAGACTGCCATCACGTGGGGTGCTCTGCGCCCCACACGAGACAAACAGCTTGACTAAACCGAAAAACCGGTAAATGTTTTTTTTTAATGTTATCTATCGTGGTGATTGTGAAATCAGGCAGACTAATTATCGAATTAATCAGGATTAGAGTTAATATAAAAAGAGCAGTAAATCAGCATAAGATAACGGGTGCAGTCTTGGAGACATTCCACACAGTGGTTACTAAGCACCACACGTGCAAGGTGATAGAGAAGAGAAAAACATGAAAAGGGGCCGAAACACATTACCAAGATTGATTTACAGGGGAAGCCAGAAAAGAACAGAAAACAAACCAGCTTCCTGCATAATTTACCGTCAAAAGATGGTGATTTTCGGCTAGAATCCCACGCGCAAATTAATCACACCACAACACAGAGTATTAAAGAAAACCAGTCACTTTGCCAAACTACTGCGAATGTTCTAATACTAGTATTCGCACCTGGAAATGTTGAATATTATTGAACATTGGTTTGGCTAAATTAGCAAATATAGGTACCTACATCAAAAATAAATGTTTCGAAAGCAAAATATTTCGGTGCAATTGAGTCGCATTTTCAGTATATTGCTAAAATGGCGCAGATTTCAAGAGTGGAGCATGATGTGCGTCGAAAGAAGAAAAGAAGTAACTGTAAAAAGCCCGAAACTTATGCTAAAATGATTTTGAAATTAGTAAGTACAAATGATGATTATCTCAACATTGCTCACTTACAATATTGTCAGTAGCGAAAGGTTCGCTCGCTGGTCCAGTAACGCTGCTTGTAACACATGCTTCCATATGAAGTTGTTCTATAACGTTGTATATATAAATAAAATATATAAATATGTTGGCTAGGAGAGTCCTTACAACCAAACAGAGTATGCCGTAAGTGATTTATCGACCTGACCTTCAAAACTGCTATCTCAGTTAAAAAACATGAATGTGACTGGTTTCCTTCAAAGCCAACAATGCCCACACCCCCGACCTGCTACCCACGTCCCGTCCCGCCCCGCCCAGCCTGCGCGGCTTCGTACCCGTTGCCGCTTGACCTCCTCGACGTTGTGGACGTTCTTGAGGCTCTGGTCGGCGGAGACGTCGCGTCCGTACTGCGTCAGGAACTTGGCCTTGGACGCAGACGTGGTGAAGTAGGCCGAGTCAGGTCGCAACGGAGATGTCTCGGCAGACCTGGCGACACAGACAGGCGCAGGTTGGTAGGCAGACCAGTGGGAGACGCTTGGGGTTCTTAGGGAGGTCAGAGAGACGAAGGGAGATGTCAGGAGATCTGGCGAGCGATCATTGAGGACAATAGCCACGACACAGTTGAGTCAGAACTGAAGCTGAAACGAGACAATGTGCTGCGAAATAGCGGAACGCTTCGGAAATACGGCACCATTAATGCAGCCAGATCGAGAGCAATGGTAGGAAAGAGCCGGCCAATCGAAGACACATGCTCTGGGGATTGCCACACCAACTTATTATAGCGCGAGACCTCAAGAAAGCTTGGTCACGCGCGAGGTCAAGTTAGTCTGATCGGCACGAACACGAGCTCTGGCTCACACATTTGTCTCAACTTAAGACAGCTCCATGACTCATTCATGAATACATGAATAAATTCTGACTCATAGGTACGGCTTGACTTATCACGCCAAAACTGAGCTTCAATCCTGCTATGAATATGTTGATTTAATGCGCTCGGGAAGTAGTAATGAACTATGACGCATCGTGGGCTCAACGTGAAAGACACTAAGGCCAGAGAGCAATCACCCCAACCATAAAACACGGCACGTCAGCTACCGACTTGGCAGACACACTTAAACAAACGTCTGCAAATACCGTATCTACACAAAGACAACAAACACCGGCCACAACACTCCAGCCACGCCCGTCTCGGCAGACCGCCGAGTGGGTGCATCACTCACAGGCGGCGGCGCTGCATGGTACCGGACCAGACAGACACGACCACGACCACCACCGGCACACACTGGGCCGCGTCCGCCGTCCACCGGCCCGCCGCCGTCTGCAGTCCGATTCTCCCCTCCCTCAGGCCTCGGCCGGCTGACACGCGTCAACAGGTCCCCGCGCCGGGGGCCGGCTGACGCACAGCACTCGCACGGGCGCACACAGCAATATCGACTACGCCTGGTGAAATGGTGATCGGTCATATCGCTACCGCCAGTTATCGATACAACGAGGGGACGAGGAGGGCATGTGCAGTGAGAAGCTCGCAAGTTGCCCATTGCGGTATCGACTTCAGACGGGCACCAGCGCGCGCGGCCCTCATCCCCCTGTCGGCCGGCCCCGCCTCTGTGCCGCCCCTCCCCCTCCCCGCTATTGAGCGCACGTCGCCGGTGTTATGTATTAGCCCGGTTAGCCCAGGTGTTGGCTGCCGCCTCTGTCCCGCCGTCCCGCCGTCCCGCCGTCCCACCGTCCCGCCGTCCCACCGTCCCACCGTCCCACCGTCCGATAACCGTCACACAGCCGGCAGCGGCGGCACCATTACCGACTCGGAGACCGTCTGTCTGTCTGTCTGTGAGAGCAGCGGCCGTGCCGTGGCTGAGACCAGCAGTGGTAGCTGACCCAGACCCGGGGGAGCCACCCCGACACAGCACCGGCGGAGGCTGCACCCACGCCCCTGACCGCGGGCCGGAGGTGAAAACAATGGCCACAGGAGCTACTTCCTACAAAGCTGACATGTTCCAATGTAGACGATCGAGAAAAAGTTAATGCGCAGAAAGTCCCCTCGACCTTAAGCCCAGTTTTGATACTCTACAATTGTGTGCTTTGTTTATTTAATAATCAATATTAGGACACCTGATGCCAGCATTACAACTTGTTCGGATATAATTGTACAGGGCGGGGCAGTCCGCAGCAAGTGCCCGGCATGTGACCTCGGGGAGGAGTAAGTGTCGAGTCGCGCAGATCACAGCCCCACGTCGCTGCTCAGCAGAGCTCATGTCCCCGGCTGCTGCTGCTGCAGTGTGTGCACTGTGCAGCATCATTGCACGTCATGCATCCTCCCCCGCCTCCTACCGACCGCGTCTGATCGGAGGGACGACGGCGGGGGCGGCGGCCGAGGGGGGGGGGGGCGAGGGACCATGTGCAGCAGCTGCGTGCATATTTCGGCACCCGAAATCGATACGGCGTCGCTGCCGGCGGGCCGGCGAGCCGGGGGGCTGACGGCGAGACAGCGGGCGGCGGCGACGGAGCGTGACGGGCCGCAGCTGTGCCGGGGGGGGGGGGGGGGGGGGACCGGGGGCAGACCGGCGGCAACCCGGCCACTGTTTACAGAGCACGGCCGCAGCCCGCAGGCAGCCATGAGACAGCGCGGCGGCAGCGCCGTCATGGCCGAGGGCGAGCCACTGTGTGCCGAGCGTCGGTAGTGACGCTGAACAAACAGACCGACTACAGAGTACCCACCCACCCGGCGGTGACTGCGGCGCGGCGTCTCACCAACAGTCATCCGTAGGCCGCCGGAGTGTTCAAATAGTCACCCAGCAGGCAGCCGAACGCAGCTGCGCGTTCAGTTACTCAACACGTCAAAACGAAAGCGAAGCTTTAGTGCGGCGCTTGTAGATATCTGGAGCAGCTCTCCGGGACCGGTCTCGGCGGCTCTGTGGCAGGCCGTGCCAGTGTGTGTGTGTGCGGGGGGGGGGGGGGGGTTACTTACGTTTTGTCCGGCGACCCGGTAGGCGAGATCGCAGGCGCCGCGCTGGTGGGACTGGTTAGACCGGCCTTCCGCGGGCCCGCCTGGGCCAGCTGAAGGTCGAACAGTCCCTGGATGTAGTGCGCGCTGGTCCGGTGGCCGGGGCCCGGCACTGTAACGAGGAGAACAGCGTCACACAGCGCCACACCGCGTCACACCGCGATACAGCGTCACCCAGCGTCACACGGCGCCACACAGCGTCACCCAGCGTCACCCAGCGTCACCAGCGTCACACAGCGTCACCCAGCGTCACCCAGCGTCACCCAGCGTCACCCAGCGTCACCCAGCGTCACCCAGCGTCACCCAGCGTCACCCAGCGTCACCCAGCGTCACCCAGCGTCACCCAGCGTCACACAGCGTCACATAGCGTCACCCAGCGTCACACGGCGTCACACAGCGTCACCCAGCGTCACCCAGCGTCACACAGCGTCACCCAGCGTCACATAGCGTCACACGGCGTCACACGGCGTCACCCAGCGTCACACGGCGTCACATAGCGTCACATAGCGTCACACGGCGTCACCCAGCGTCACATAGCGTCACACGGCGTCACACGGCGTCACACGGCGTCACACAGCGTCACATAGCGTCACACGGCGTCACACAGCGTCACCCAGCGTCACATAGCGTCACACGGCGTCACACGGCGTCACACGGCGTCACACAGCGTCACATAGCGTCACACGGCGTCACACGGCGTCACACGGCGTCACACAGCGTCACATAGCGTCACACGGCGTCACACGGCGTCACACAGCGTCACACGGCGTCACACAGACATACGGCGCAACACATCACTGGGGTGGGAGCAGTGCAGTTTTCACCCACACATGTCGTTCCGGTTAGCCCGTCATAAGCCATTAGCACCCGTGGCGCGGCTGGCGAGGCGGCGCTCTCAGCCATTCTGCCGGAGCTATCAGCGAGCGACAGCAGCCCAGACGGCGGACGTTTCTCTCTTTCTCTCTCGGCTGTGGGACAGACGGCACAGATGCCGCGCTATCGGCACCAGGCGTCAGGCGTCGTCCGCACGATCGGAGCCATCTCTCAGACGTGCGTCCGTGTCACGTTCCCGTCTCAGGAGGGAGGTTAGCGGCACAGCCACCGAGACGCCGTGGGCATCCGTCCACCGAACCTCGCGCTATTTAGTCACATTTCGTCACATGGGACCTGCGTGCCGGCCTGTCCCCAGTCTGCGTGTTGCAGCCGGCGGGGACCGGTCTCCCAGCCCGGCAGCCCGGCAGCGCTTGGCTCCATCTCAGACGTGACCAGTGGGCGGGCCCGCTCACGGCCAGCCCCGCCCGGCCGCCGAGCCGCCGAGGTCACTCGGACGGACGTTTAACTGAAGCCAGCCACCGACGTGATCCTGTTTTCCTCGCAGCCGGCGCACAAATGAGCGGGCAGCGGCGCAACCGCCCGAGCTGCCGCCTGATAATGGACCCCGTTGATTCTCCTGAAGGCCGGCGCCGGAGCGCGCGCACTGCGCCGCCCAACGGTGACCGATAGCCGGCACCTGATTTGCATAGTCTCCGGATCTGTTGACGTCCGTTCTGACAAGTTACGGTCATTTCACGGGCGTCGACGGCGTGGTGCTGCGGCGAAAGCGCTTCGTCGCCCATTCAGCCGGGCCGAATCGGCGGCCGGTTACAGCTGACCCGGTCAGCCGGCTGGCGGCCAGAGAAAGAGAGAAAACAGTGGCCAGCCGGGCGGCGCCGCGCGGGCCGTCGTGGCGTGATTCGCGCGGTCAGTGCCGGCAGCCGCGTCACGCCAGCCGGTCGTTAGGCTGGCAGCGGATGGCGGCAGAAGGTCGCGACCTCCGCGCCGGCACGACTGCGGCGCGGACGGCACGATCGCGGCGCCCACGGCCCGCGGCGCCAGGAACATCCGCCGCCATAAGGTCCAGCATCCTGCCGCGGACGTGAGGCCGCACATCCGTACTCTGTTTCACATCCACAACAGCCTTCAGAACTGTGGTCCTAGAAGGCCATGCGCGAAAATTACCCAGAATGCAGCTTGCATGGCCCGCTTTCACAAGCTTCGGCAATTGCAAACTTGATATGAAATATTGAATGATAAACTACCATCTCTATCAACCTTCACTTCAGCTTTACAGGGCGACGTTCGCCAAATGCACCAGTCGGAGATGTCTCCGCAGCTGCAGAAGCCTTTTTGGCAGCTGCCCTGCTGGATCGGCTGGCAAGCTCCACTGGTCCGGCAGACTGTATCTGTGTGTGTGTATCTGCAGCCGCCGGGACACGCCATTACTCAAAGCGTCGTGCCACCGGTGGCCTGGTAAAAACCTCCTCTGCAAACACGCACTGCACGTCGGAGCAGCGTGCAAAAACGCCGCCTCCAGCCGCCACTATCGCGTCCCTAACGACGGCAATCAGAGGGACCACCAAAAACTGACCCACATCGTTCCCTGATCAGGGGGTGGAGGAGCGTCGCGCGTCGGGCCCGCAAGGTCGGCCACGCCCGGTGTCGTGCGGGTACCAGTACAGTTACGGGACACGGCCGCGTCCAGTTCCGCCCTGGACTGACCACGCAGACGTGACGGACGACACCGGCTCCACGACACCGGCTCCTGTGACGACCCAACCCGTACGTGCCAGCGGTGGTGACAAAAATGGGGCAAAAACCTGCCACCACATCCCGGAAGCTTTTTGAGGCGATGCGATAAAAACGACAATTGACATGTGTATATCAAGTCCATGGACCTGATATCCTTTGAAGCTTCGGTAAAATTCCCCCACTCGTCTGCTAAGTATGCATTCAAACGTCTATGAGGTATTTTTTATTTGTTCGCCTTCTGCACGGCATGCGTGTTTCAAACCTCCTCCCCTCCCTCCCACTCCTCCCAGCAGACCACCTCCACGGTACTCACCGAGCAGGTTCTGCAGCTTGTTGTCAACCGGCGCGTGGGAGACGAACGCCCGCGACAGCCGCTCGCACTCGATCTCCTCGGGCAGCTTCTTCCTGCCGAGCTGCTGCGGCCGCGGCGGCGTCGACGGCGGCGAGGACGGCGGCGAGCCGGCCGGTGGCGGCGGCGGCAGCTCCTCCGGCGGGAGAGGAGCCGCCTCGCCGTTCAGCCGCACCACCTCACTGGAGGACAGTGCCCGTGACGGGGCTGACGCCGGCGCCGGAGCTAGGACCGGTGTGGGTGCGGGTTCCGCGACCTCCACCGGTACCGGCGCAAGGTCAGCAATCGAGTTCGTCGCCGGCGGCGCCGACGCTGTTGGTGACGCCGGCGGCGGCGGAGCCACGGCCGGCTTACAGCAAGGCTTGATCTCGCTGTACTTCTTGTACGCGGTGAACCGTTCGTTGTTGGCCTCGGCGATGGGACTCCGGTAGGCGGTCGGTGCCGGCTGCAGCGGCGGGAGCGGCGGGAGCGGCGGGAGCGCCGGTACCGTCTCCCGACTGACCGGAGCAGGAGAGGGGTCGGGGGCGGCCGGCCGGCTCAGCAGCTCCAGGCTGTACTGGCGGCGCGGGTGAGTCACCGCCTCCACTACGGCGCCGTTCTGATGGCTGACGTTCTCCTTGTCCTCGTCGGTGTCGTCGCCGGTGCGGAGCTCCTTGGCCCGCTGTTCCCGAGCGCGGAACGCTCGCAGCTCGGCGTCGGTGAACACCACCGTGGTGCTCGGCTGGCGCGCCACTGCCGAGAGAAAGAGACGGACGGGGTCAGTCGTGTGACGTCACACCAGTCACGACACGTCAGCAGTCGTGATGTCCAGACGTCAGGAGTCGCGATGTCGCGGCCCGGCGGTCAGTCGGTCGGTCGGTCGGCAGGACCACTCACGCATGAGACTTTCTAATTAAAATCCGCCTGGCCGGAAGAGGAAAACACGGCATTGTGCGGGTTCTGCGGGTGTTGAGGTTGGGATGAAGTCAGCGAGCGACCCTGAGAGGCTGCAGCCGCCGCCGCTATCTCCGCTGATGGGGCGTGACTGTGTGAGATGACTGTCGCATGATGATAGATGAGGGCAGTGAGCTGATGAGCAGCCGACCGTCAACAGCCGCCTCTCCAAGGACATTGCGCCGGTTACACACCAGTCGGCATCTGCGGCACGCCTGGACTGACCACTGCGACAGGAGAGGAGGGACGTGGCGCCGTGACCCGGCCGCAGGAGAGGAGGGACGCGGCGCCGTGACCCGGCCGCAGGAGAGGAGGGACGCGGCGCCGTGACCCGGCCGCAGGGGGAGAGGAGGGACGCGGCGCCGTGACCCGGCCGCAGGAGAGGAGGGACGCGGCGCCGTGACCCGGCCGCAGGGGGAGAGGAGGGACGCGGCGCCGTGACCCGGCCGCAGGAGAGGAGGGACGCGGCGCCGTGACCCGGCTGCAGGGGGAGAGGAGGGACGCGGCGCCGTGACCCGGCCGCAGGAGAGGAGGGACGCGGCGCCGTGACCCGGCTGCAGGGGGAGAGGAGGGACGCGGCGCCGTGACCCGGCCGCAGGAGAGGAGGAACGCGGCGCCGTGACCCGTCCGCAGGAGAGGAGGGACGCGGCGCCGTGACCCGGCCGCAGGGGGAGAGGAGGGACGCGGCGCCGTGACCCGGCCGCATGAGAGGAGGAACGCGGCGCCGTGACCCGGCCGCATGAGAGGAGGGACGCGGCGCCGTTACCCGGCCGCAGGGGGAGAGGAGGGACGCGGCGCCGTGACCCGGCCGCATGAGAGGAGGGACGCGGCGCCGTTACCCGGCCGCAGGGGGAGAGGAGGGACGCGGCGCCGTGACCCGGCCGCAGGGGGAGAGGAGGGACGCGGCGCCGTGACCCGGCCGCAGGGGGAGAGGAGGGACGTGGCGCCGTGACCCGGCCGCAGGGGGAGAGGAGGGACGTGGCGCCGTGACCCGGCCGCAGGGGGAGAGGAGGGACGCGGCGCCGTGACCCGGCTGCAGGGGGAGAGGAGGGACGCGGCGCCGTGACCCGGCCGCAGGGGGAGAGGAGGGACGCGGCGCCGTGACCCGGCCGCAGGGAGAGAGGAGGGACGCGGCGCCGTGACCCGGCCGCAGGGAGAGAGGAGGGACGTGGCGCCGTGACCCGGCCGCAGGGGGAGAGGAGGGACGTGGCGCCGTGACCCGGCCGCAGGGAGAGAGGAGGGACACGGCGCCGTGACCCGGCCGCAGGGGGAGAGGAGGGACGCGGCGCCGTGACCCGGCCGCAGGGAGAGAGGAGGGACGCGGCGCCGTGACCCGGCCGCAGGGAGAGAGGAGGGACGTGGCGCCGTGACCCGGCCGCAGGAGGAGAGGAGGGACGTGGCGCCGTGACCCGGCCGCATGAGGAGAGGAGGGACGTGGCGCCGTGACCCGGCCGCAGGGGGAGAGGAGGGACGCGGCGCCGTGACCCGGCCGCAGGAGGAGAGGAGGGACGTGGCGCCGTGACCCGGCCGCAGGGGGAGAGGAGGGACGCGGCGCCGTGACCCGGCCGCAGGGAGAGAGGAGGGACGCGGCGCCGTGACCCGGCCGCATGAGAGGAGGGACGCGGCGCCGTGACCCGGCCGCAGGGAGAGAGGAGGGACGCGGCGCCGTGACCCGGCCGCATGAGAGGAGGGACGCGGCGCCGTTACCCGGCCGCAGAACACAGGGCTGCAGACATGACACTGACCCGGCTCTCATCTGCCCCCATGACGCGGCACCGCCCCCTCGTGACACGACCCGCCCCTGGATCGGACCGACCCCGTGTCGGCCCTGTGGCGACTCTGCAGATCCTCCGTTCGGAGCTGTAGGGTACCGTGTACACACACCGTTCTCGGGCCAGCTCGGCCGCTGTTGCGCCACTGGCGCCGTCCGTGCAGCTCGTCCCGAGTAGGTGCAGTTCACTGAGGAGCGGCGGGAACGAGACGGGAGCGAGACGGGAGCGAGACGGGAGCGAGACGGGAGCGAGACGGGAGCGAGACGGGAGCGAGACGGGAGCGAGACGGGAGCGAGACGGGAGCGAGACGGGAGCGAGACGGGAGCGAGACGGGAGCGAGACGGGAGCGAGACGGGAGCGAGAAGGGAGCGAGAAGGCAGCGAGAAGGCAGCGAGAAGGCAGCGAGAAGGGAGCGATAAGGGAGCGATAAGGGAGCGATAAAGGAGCGGGGCCGGGGCAGGTACGGTACGGGAGCGAGGCGGGGCTGGAACAGGACAAGAGCGGGACGGCAGCGGGAGCAGACGGCGGCGGGACGGCGGCGGGACGGCGGCGGGACGGGGACGGGGGCGGGGCGCGCCTCCCCGGGGCCTGACCCACATCTCAGCCGGTCCGGTCCGGCCGGCCAGGTCCGGTACCCCGCGCACCTGGCGCCTGGAACCGAGACGGCGGGGGCGGACTGGCAAGCAGGGACACGGCCCGCATCGGGTCACATCAGGAGACTCCGACTCACGCGTCGGAGCGACATCGATTTGACACAAATTGGCTGGATCAGACATAAAACGTTGGTTGAAATTCTGAATGAAATCGTCCGGAGGTCACTAACTCTGAGGATCTTTGTCAATTAAACAATCGCTATTCACAGTCACAGAGCAAGGGAAGCTTAAATTTGGACTGCTGCGCTCTTCGTTAGAGCACATAAGCAGGAAGTAAATTAGCTGGGGATAGTTGACATACTGGAGCCAAATCCTGGCTGCACGAGGAAGGCGACTGGAGTGACTAGGCAGTTTGTGAAATCCGCGGGACAAAGAAGTGCAGAATGGAGTCGGAATCTCACGAGTATGTGGTGAGGATTATCCCGCGAGGAAACCACTGAAACCGGGGTGATTAATTTACGGATGGTGATTAATAGTCCGGCGACCGGTAAAAATGGCACGACCGACTCTCAGGAAAATGACAGGTCACGGGTCGGCGGCACAAGCAACAATCATTCCAAAACGAGTGTGACGCCACCCCCCCATTACAGAATAATAGCCTAGCCTGATTGTCTGGCAGCCCTTATCAGAAGCGTCGTGCAGCGGCGAATAGGAAAACCGGGCCAACACAAATACCCCCTTTCGTTATGTCTCAGTCCGACCTTTGTCACAGGCGCAGTTCAGCTTCCAGCGCCCGACGAAACATGACTGAGCACGGGAAAATATCTGCTCTATGTGAGGCAACTGTCCTCCAATGGGGCCAAATGGCCGGGTGCTCGCCGGAACGACACGGGTTCACGGGCGCGGCCGTCCGCGCCGCACGCCGGAGTCAAAGGTGACCGTCAGCCGGCCGGCGGTTCCCACGGCCGACCCCACGCCGCCCCTCTTCGGCTGTCCCATTTTTCTCTCGGCTTCTTTCAGCCGGCCACAGAACCACCACAAAACCAGTTACAGCTGCTAGTGCGGTCGGCGCGCTCTGTGCCTGGTATCGGTTGGGTCCAAATCCCGGAATGGCACAGGATTCCGGCCTGTGACCCCACAAACCCGTCCACACACGGACTCCGGGTCCTTGGGTCCGCTGAGGGCTGGCAACCCCAGTGATCAGTGCTCACCTGCCCCGCGCTGGGACCCACAAGTGGCGAGTGCGCTCCGGTGCGGACCCGGCAGCTGTTCCCCGCCCGACGTCTTCTGAGCGGGGGCGGCCCCGACCCACATCTGCCACCCTCATCGCCCCGACCCCGCTGCTTAGCAGCACGCGCGCCCGGCCGCCACCTGCCCGTCCCCTCCCATGCTAACCACCTGGCCGTCCCCTCCCATGCTAACCACCTGGCCGTCCCCTCCCATGCTAACCACCTGCCCGTCCCCTCCCATGCTAACCACCTGGCCGTCCCCTCCCATGCTAACCACCTGCCCGTCCCCTCCCATGCTAACCACCTGGCCGTCCCCTCCCATGCTAACCACCTGGCCGTCCCCTCCCATGCTAACCACCTGCCCGTCCCCTCCCATGCTAACCACCTGCCCGTCCCCTCCCATGCTAACCACCTGCCCGTCCCCTCCCATGCTAACCACCTGCCCGTCCCCTCCCATGCTAACCACCTGGCCGTCCCCTCCCATGCTAACCACCTGGCCGTCCCCTCCCATGCTAACCACCTGGCCATTCCGGCAGGCCCAATTTCAGCTGGCCTTCTGTTCCGGCCGCCGGCTTCCTTACAACCGTCCAACCTCTCCGCCTCAGCCGCCAACAATGGCCACTGCGCCCCACCCGTCCTGCCTACCCTGCGCCGCTGCTCTCACCTTTACTGCTGCCCTCGCTCAGCCGGCCGGTGCTGGTGGCCGTCGTTAGCCGCGGGGTCGTCGCCTCCTCACATCGCGGGGCCGCGTATGACACGCTCCTGGCGATGGCGGTGGTCGGCGGCGGCGGGGGCGGCGGCGGGGGCGGGGACGGCGAGGCCGTCTCCACGCCGCGCGCCGGCGGCGACGGCGACATGGTGCGCCGGTAGCGGCCCTCATAGCCGAACTTCCAGTCGCGCCGGTGCGCCATGTACGAGTCCTTGTGGTAGGTCCTGCGGAGCAGAGGAGCAGAGTGACGTCAGTGCTGAGTGATGACATGTCGGGCGGCGGCCGGCGCTGCGGAGAGACACTGAGATGGTCAGTTGATTGCGGGACACAGCGCGCCGCCGCGTCATCGCGCCCTCACATCAATCAGCACACACCGCCGTCAACAGCGCGAGCTGTCCTCACAGAAAAACACGCGCCGACCGCCACAACAACCGGCCGCGGCGCATTTGTCTCAATGCAGCGCAATCGCCGTGGAGCGGCATAAGGTCAGCGCGGCGGGCGGCGCGGCGGCGCACAATGCGGCTATCACGTCAGCTCCGTGGGACGGCCGGGAGGCGGGCAGAGGTCACGCCCCGCGACCGGGGCGGACGTGCGGCGACAGCCCGGCGACGGATCGCCGCCGGAGCCATCGCGCCCACAGTCGGCGCCGCAAAAACGCGCCGGTCCGTGACATTCCACACGGTATTCGCCCGGCGCGAGTCCGTCGCGGCGTGCTCCTCCGCCGCGCCAGCAGCGGCCGGGTGCTCGCTCCCTCGGCCGGTCGTTCGACAGGACGAAGGTCGGCGGGCAGTGACGGGAGCCGGTCCGGGTCACGTCCACCCCGCCCCCCCCCCCCCCCCGCGCGGCGGTGCAGGGAGTACTCGCCCGGCCGGCTCCCTCCCTCCCGATCCATGGCGTAACCCCGTAAATACTCCGGCGATGGATGGGGGCCGCCTGACGCCGGAGAAAGGGCAGAGAGGACACAATCGAGAGCGTCGAGCGACGCACGTGACTGCGCATGTGGCAGCGGGCGCGGCCGGCTCCGTGCCGCGCCGCTCCTCCCGCCGCCACAATGGACGAGCCGCGCGCGCGTGACTTCTGCTTTTGACGACGATTCGCGCTGCCGGCAGAGCGGTAGCCGAGGAAACCACGGCCACCGCAGCCACCACAGCCGCCGGCATCACAAGGACGGCATGAGAGCGGGGCGGGGCGGCGGGGTACGGCCGACCGGACCGGCCGGGAGAGCGGCGCGGCGGCGGCGGCGGGTGGCAGTCGGAGGCCGACCACAGTGGCGCAACACACGGCCAGATCAGGTGCATGGCCGGACCCTGAGCGGCGCCGCCCGGCCAGGCTGTCCCTGTATGTCTGTCTGTCGGCTGCTGAGGAGGGACGCCGCAGCCGTAGACCTCTCAGACGACAGACGACAGACGACAGGCGACAGGCGACAGGCGACCTCCGGTCCGCCGGTGACGATGACAGACGACAGTCTGCGGCATGACGTGCGGCATGACGTACGGCATGGTGAGACAGACAAACGCCCGGTTTGGCTGCAGTGTCCTTGGTAGGACCGTCTGGAGGGCTTGCAGCGCGCGTGGCAGCCACACCCCGCGTGTCGCGAGGGACGATGCCCAAACAAACCAGCAGCAGCGACGATAGCAGCGACGACGGCGCTGGTGACGGCGCGACGGGGAGCGATTGCCGCGACTGACGGCAGATATTGCTCCAGCAGATAGTGCAGCCCCGTGACGTCATTCCAGCCCGCGGGGAGAGATAGAGCGCGCGCGTGCCGGAGGCTCCGTGTTTATACAGGGCCTGCAGGGTGCGCTGCGGCGCCATGAGGTCAGCACAGGTGGCTGCTGCTGCAGCCGCGGCGGTGCCGACCCGACCCGACCCAGCCCGACCCGGCCCGGTCCGGTCCGCTACCCACCACCACAGACCGACGTGCAGCGGCCGGGCGCAGTGAACTCGCCAATCCCCACGCGGCGAACACAGCCAGGCCCGTCGGCGGCATCCGCCACCGGCGCTAATAGCCGTCTTTACTGTAACGGTCCGCCTCCGACCGCCACTCATGCCGATATTAGTATTCGAAAGTGCAATGACAAGCGGCGGCTGTCAGCCGCGAATGAAGCCGTGCGATCGGCCGCGAGGTCGGTAATTACCTCCCGCCAGTCATCACCGACTGGGGTCTCGACTCTGTTGTCTATGTGTTGACCTCGGCTCGGAGTGCCGCTGTGTCTGAGGCGATGGAGCGGGGCGGTACTGGAGGAACAGTGTGACCGCGCGGACAGAGCGGCCCCAGCCGACCGGCTCCCGGCGGCCGCAGAGTTGTCCGGGACCGACGACTGGCAGGATTACCATCAGCAGTCAGCCGGGTTCTGGTGCGATGACACGACTCAGTGTGTCGAGTCCGGCCGGCCGCCGCCGGGGAGGTCACCGCCCACCGGTGACGTGGCCGTGTTCACCCGCGTTACACCACACCATGACACATCAGCAGACCCACACAGGACACCAGAGGCCGCTGCAGTCATCGCTGTCGTGCCGAGAGTGCGTGCCGCGCGCTCCTCTCGGCCTCACACGCGACGACCGGCATCTCGGCAATGGTACGAATCTGCCAGACCATTAGCGTGAATGTTTTGGCAGCGTAATGTGTCATAGTTCAGGACGCTGGGACCACGAGACTAAGGCAAGACAGGACAGGACAGGACAGGACAGGACAGGACAGAACAGGACAGGACAGGACAGGACAGGACAGGACAGGACAGGTCAGGGCAGGGCAGGGCAGGGCAGGGCAGGGCAGGGCAGGGCAGGGCAGGGCAGGGCAGGGCAGGGCAGGGCAAGGCAAGGCAGGGCAGGGCAGGGCAGGACAGGGACAGGGCAGGGCAGGGCAGGGCAGGGCAGGGCAGGGCAGGGCAGGGCAGGACGAATAAGACGGAGACCACGACTGAATGAAACGGGGAGGACAGGACAGTGTTAGGACCACGACACAATGGAGTGAAAATGGAGTGTGTTAGGACCACGACAAAATGGAGTGCGACAGGCTTAGCAACTGGTTGGCACAAGAACACAAACCAGAACTGGACAAAACAATCAGAGTCCAGATGGGAAAGAAAAGAGCCAGGCTAGAGTTGTTAACTGTATACTCTGACCCCCACGCCTGGCCGGTAGCCTAAACCGCCAGGCACATCGCCCAAGGCCCCAAACAGCCTAGCGACCCAGCCGGGACACGGTCATCCGTGACACCCCAATAAGGCGGAATGGACCGGTCCGTGAACGGAAGCGAACAGACTCGTCACGTGACATGTGAAACCGCCGCCGGCCGGCCCCCGGCGATAGGTCACGGCGCCGGCGGCGGCCCGGCGGTGACCGCCAGCCCGGGGCTGAGCTGCCGACATGGGGGCGGCTGGCGGCCGACCCGCATGGCCGACTTGGGGACCGTGCCGTGCCCGCCCTGCATCAGCCGCTCTGAAGCGCCTCACGGCAGCGGCGGAGGCCGGTTCTCTCTGGCGGGATGTGGGTAATATTAACCGACTTTGGCGTCCGGAGAAACCGAACGGGCCGCGCGCGCTGCCGACCGAGGAGGCGCTCGTGGGGTGTTCCTTAGGTCCTAATGATACACAGTCGAAAAGACCACACAGAAATGACACTGATGCACCCAGAACCAAACTGAAGGAATAAAGACGCGACAGATACCGCGTGTTAACTCACTGCAGCACCATCATCTTGATCTTGTCCATGGTCATCCGTCGTCGGCGTCTTGGCGGGGTTCCAATGGCCAGGGGAACGCGCACCCCGTCCATCATCGACGTCACACACGCACGCGGTACAATAGCGGCCGACACAGACGCCAGGGGCGTCTCGCACTGCCGCTGCCAACACAGCGTCCAGCCACGGCCGCCTCCAGTAACGGTCTCCAGGCTCTTCTGCTGGCCGGGCGGCCGGCTCCGGGGCCGGCCTTCAGCGCAGCCGAGCCGCGCCGGCCGCCGCCCGCCACAGCCGCACGGACGGCTGCAGCGCTGCGCTGAATCCCAGTCCCACCGCGGCGTTTTAGGGGCGCTGCAACGGCAAGCTAGCTGCAAATGAACCGCGCGGGCCGACACGGGGTCACCGCGTCTGGCCGGGACACGGCCATGCCGGTCTGATGTTAAACTCGACCTGGCGCAGAGCGTCGCCGCCACGTCAGCCGCCGTCAGCCGCCGTCAGCCGGCAGACACACCCCCACCTGGCCACTTCAGTCCGGCAGACACACCTGGCCACTTCAGTCCGGCAGACACACCTGGCACTTCCATCCGGTGTACACGGCCAAGCCGGGTGGACACGACACCTGATCGCGGCGGCTCACATTCAAACTTGCCCGGGCGAGCGGCGGCGTCTCCGGCCGTGACGGTGTCTGGGTGTGCCAGTCTTCCGCCAACGGCCGGCCCGGCATGACATGGCGTCCAGGGACGGCCCCAGACAGACATACAGACCACCGGCCATCCGGTGTCCGCCAGACAGACAGACAAGACAGACACGCTCCAGCGGCACTCCAGAGCTGACACACCTGGACGCTCCCGGGACAACGTCCGCCGGTCAGGGTCATGAGAACCGACAAACCCATGAAGCCATCAACTGGCGTCATGCGTCGCTGCTGCGCGCAGAACGTTACGGTTTGAAACTGTTGAAGTATTTAGAACAAGTAGTTTTGAATATAAATGTATATTGTGGGTTTGTTCATATAGTTTAAGACACGGTGTTAATATCATTTGACACTAACGCTTTCGAAATATGTGCAAAGTTCTGCTCGGTTATGATAAAACCGTACTCAGTCGTTAACAGTGCGCGTTGTTGTGTGCTAGCTAACAGGGGTGACTGCAGAGACCACAGAGGAAATAGTTTACCGCGATAACACCTAAGCCGCGAAATTTCCCAGAGATGTCATGCCTTTCTATGATCTTTCTCGAAAATATTAAGTATTGCACAAAATATCTCTGCCCGTGTCGGTCTTTGTCTGAAAACAAGGCAGCGCCTGCTTTCACCTACGAATCAGAGTCTCTGGTTTCGACAGAGAGGAGGCCTCAGTTCAGTTCAGTGGCACTGGTTGCGTGCAACTGATTCACCGTCGTCCGAGAGATTCCGGTTCGAACAACAAAGCTGCCTCCGCACGTATTACCGACAAAGCCGATTTGAGCCGCGCATTAAGACGCGACTTTAGTCGCACATGACACCGTTTTAACGCCGCAAACATTGTTTGGGTAACAGCAGCTTAACCTGAAGGTCATATCACGAAATACACTGGCTCCATCTTCATTGATGCCTACTGTAACATGATAATCCCTCGTACGCAAGAACCGTATTGAGAAACGAACCAACGCCGCGCAACTCTTTGCAAGTAGTGTAAGTGCACTTAAAATCGCATATCTGTCTCGGATCAAACCCGTACCAAATGGAAACAGAGATAGACACTCGAGTAATCTTGCCAATAAACTGATAACAGCGCCGCGCGCAGCCGGACGGCCGGCTGGTGTTACACCCCTGTGCCCCACTGCAGTCTCCGCTAGTGTTCTGTCCACGCGCTGCAGTCTCCAGTCAGCGGCGCGCGAATCGTTCATTCGGCGTCGGAACTCACCGTCCGCAGCCACATAAACCAGGATCAGAGCCGACATCTCGCTGATAGCCGGTACAGCCGCCGCGTAAAGCGTGAGCTGCTATCGAGGGCGTCGCCGTGGCGGCATGTCACGCGTGCCCGATAGGAGGGCCCACGTGCCGTCTCACGCCCTTCACGCGCTCCTCTCCGCAGCGGCCCGCGCGTGCGGGCAGAGGCAGGCAAAGGAGGGTACGCGGGAAGAGGGAAAGCGGTCCCGACGACCGCGGGTGCCGACACAAGAGGCGAGCCGGAACCACATACATACACACACACACACACACGGCCGGCCGCCCGCCGCCGGCCGCATGACAGTGCACACGTGGGGCGGAGCGGGCGGGGGCGGGGGCGGGGGCGGCGGAGGACCGACACCTCTGGACGGCCGGGCTGCGACGGCGGCGGCACGACAACCGACAGCGCTACCGGCCTTGGCATTCCGGCTGCCGCGCCGCCGCCATTCAGGCAGCTGTCTTTGTCGCGGCCGCTGCCCCAAATAGGACCGGCCACAAAGCCGGTCAACAGGGCGCGAGTGCGAGCGATTTGTCTCTAGCTGCGGACGTGGCGCCGAGGAGCACAAAGCATGGCCCGGCCGGTCACGACCGGCGGAGCTGGGGGCGGGCCGGGGCGGACGACGACACCGAGCGACACCCAATGGCCGCCCGGTGCCTCTTTCCCATGCCGGCCGGCGGGCGGGGCGAATTTAAACATGAACCAGGAAGAGTCCGACAGAGGAACAAAGCTGCCGATGTGTGGAGTCACCGGACGGAGTACGGTCTCCGGATAGTTTGGTGTCAGCTCAGGCGACGCCTGCCTGTGAGCTGTGCATCTGTGATGAGCTGTGCATCACCTGACCTTTGTGGAATCAAGAGATCCGGCTCGTAACGGCAGACGAGACAGCTCAAAGTGCATTCCACTGTCAAAGCATGGACGCTAAGCAGCGAATAATGACTGAATCCTTTCTCCGCAATTGTTTTTCTACGTATGAAATAAAGGAACAAGCAATATTACTCTACATATATAAAAAGCAAGCAGTCATGCAATCTCGGAAAAGTATGAGCAGACATGCAATAATCCAGGAACCCAGGATCATCTCCCCTCTCTTTAAAAAAAATGCCTACAAGATGTCTCACTCCATGTATCGCGCATGCCGTGCCTGTTTCCGGTCCACTGGGTACTCACCCCTGTTGGCCGGACGGAGACAGCGGTGGCGCCCTCTGCGACGAGGAGGGCGAGCGCGCCGCGCCGGTGGCGCCGCCATGTGGCGACACCTGCACCTCCAGCATGGAGGGCGGCGGCGGCGGCAGCGGCTCGTCGCTGATTGTCAGCGTCTCGTCGGCGGGCGGGGGCGGCGGCGGCGGCGGCAGGTCCGGCGACGCGCTCCGCACCGGCTCCGGCATCGCTGGTTTCCGGATGCAGGGGCTCTTTGGCGGCCGCGAGGGAGGCGAGGTGGGCGCCGCCTCGTCAGCCGCCGGCACCAGCACCTGGTGCGACGGTGCTGCCACCTGCGGCACGGCGCCGCTGCTGAGCGCGCGCAGGTGCGGCTTCTTGGGTGGCCGCTCCGGAGGCTGGTCATCCCGCGAGCTAGACCGCACGTGATGGCTCGACTTGGACGCACGAATGCTGTAACAGACACAAAAACACACAGGTGAGTTTTTATTCTATTTCACCCCTGCTCCTCCACTCAGCAACCGCGAGCCGTGAGTCGCCCCACCAAAACATCCTCTAAAGCTCTAGTGGCGATGTATCCGGCGGCAGCGTCCACACCTGGCTAACAAGCCCCGCGCCGGGCCGACCCTTTGTCCGGCGCATCCGGTCCGTACCGCCGCGCTCCGACCGAGGGGCGGCGGTCTCCGGCGGCAGCGGTAGCCTTTCCGGCGCATCGCCGGCACAAAAGGCGGCACACCGACCGCCGCCGCCGACCGCCGCCGCCGCCGCCGCCGCCACCGCCGCCGCCCGCACACCACCGCCGCCGCCACCCGCACACCGCTCCACCGCGCGGCCACACCCGCCGCTGCATTCCTGGCGAGCCGCGACATCACGCGGCGCGCGCAACCGGACGATGAACTCGCTCGTCTCTTTGTCACTGTTTGCCGTCTTAGCGACGGTGAAAAACTCGCTGGGACAGTCCTGCAGTCGGCCGAGGATGGCAGAGTTCAGCCGACGGAAGTAAGCCCGACGGAATCCGGCAAAGTCGCGGGCGACCACCGACTGACTGCTGCGACGCGGCGCTGCCAGTCCGATGACTTCACACCGCTCAACCTGACAGATGTCCCCACGATCGTGCCCCGGGTCTGTGCAGGGTCCGCCGAGCCAGGACTCTGCAGACTATGACGGACACTGATCGTCGTGACACCGGCCCCCACCGATAGCGGACCCAGCGTGGGAGGGTGGCACACTCCAGCTGCTCCGGGCCGGGCCGGGCCGGGCCGGGCCGCGGGGGTCAGCTGTGCGATCCGTCAGCTGCGCCGGTGGCCGCCGGTGGCCGCCGGTGGCTGCCGGCTACCTTGGCGGTTCGCGGTGTGGTCATGACCGTGGCCGCCATGACGTCAGCGATGCAGTCGTGGCACGCGGCGCTGACAGCTGCTGGCAGCCTGCAGGGCCACACGATCAACGACGAGACGCACTGTGCCAACAGCAACCAACAGCAACCGACAGCAACCGACAGCAACCGACAGCAACCGACAACAACCGACAGCAACCGCCGACACCGGCACCAGAGGCGCAACAGAGGATAGACCACGAACTTCCCTGAAGTCGCATCCCTGAATCACAGACATTCAGCTCTCAGATGCGGTACCGAGTTATGAAGTTTCAGCTGTGAATCCTAACTTAAACCTCAAATGATGAGTGATGAGTCCGTGTCCTGTCCCCGATCTGCGGTCCCGTGTGCCGCGCGTCGTCGTCGTGAGATGGTGACCGATGCGTCAGTGTGACACGGACGGCGGCAGCGGGCCGTGACACCGGCCCATGTCCGGCGGGGTCGTCACCCGGCGTCACAGCGTCACAGCGTCACGGCGTCACGGCGAGGGGCTGGCCCGGGTGGCCCGAACGGACCACCGAGCTGCGGGACCGGACCCCGCGCCGTACTGAGTCACCAACTCATACTCAGACGGGAGGGCGGCCAAGGAATTATTCATACAAGCGACAGGACGGACAGGAATATGGTGCAATGACGTCAGAGACGTCAGTGCGGGTTCCTATTCAAAAGACACGTCAGCGCTGTCCGGCAGTACCGCAGGAATGTTTCCTGAAATCCCGGCCGACCGTGTTGCTTCAGCGGTCCTTTGTGTTGTGACGGCAGTTTCCGTTGCAAACCGAGGAGTGTTTAATGTATTAAGACAGCAAATGTGACTCCACAGATACGGTCTACTTGCAAATGTAAGATAAGCGGTGTTGAAGGTTAAGTCCACAGAGCAGGATTAGACACTTTCACTCGTGGTAATGAGCAGTTTTTTTAAACGCCGTCATGATGAATGAAGCCCCAGGCATGTTGTCATGATTCGTCCGGCCCACCCGAACCGCAGTCATGCGACATAATCTTCCGGATCAAACAATCAGACCAAGCCCATAGCTCAGGTATTCCAGCCTAATGCATAGGTAACATGCAGTTATGCACCAGGAAAAACAGGCACTAGCCCGCCACATGAAAGCGGTAACAATCTGCCCCCACCCCATCGCACCCAAACCTCGTGCCCGTCCGCCCAACAGACCCGAGATTCGGAGCTCTACACGCCCGTCGATTGGCTGGCTCGTGGCCCGTCCGCCCTGTTCCTGCACGCCAGCCTCCCGCCAGCTACAATAAGCCACCGCGCAGCTGCCAACGGAGCTGCCTGCGTCTTACTACACCGCAGGACCGCAGGACCGCAGGACCCGGCAACACTCACCGCACGCAGCACATGCAGTTGCAGCGCACCATCGCGTCACGCGCGCGCACCAGTTCCATCCTCAGCGCGCGTCACCGAGGCACAGCCTCCTCTGGGCACCTCTGAGCGGCCACTCCTGGCAGCAGCTGTCCGCAGCACTTCCGACCGCACTCCAGGCGCCACCAGCAATCTCGGCACACAGACCGCTGCCTCTTCACCGGTCACGCGCGACAAAAGCGACCAAAATACGTCGCATCTAGCGCACGCACAGAGTCGACGGCACGCGCCTGCTGTCGAGAGCGTCACCGGACACCAACCAGTGGTGGCGCGGCGCTGCTGAACGACCTTGCCCAGCCGGCCGACGGTGGCGCCGCGCGACGGCCGCCCGGCGAACTAGTGGCGCCGCCAGCCGTGACATGGGGACGGCCGGGAAAAGGACAGGTGGCGACCGGGGAGAGATCGGCACACTGCGCTCCGCACACCCTCCTGCTGCCCACATGCCGCCCGCCCGCGCCCAGCGCCATCACCACCCCAAAAATATGACGACACAGGGCCGGCGGGTCGTAATCACCCCAAAGAATTGCGCTATTCAAGGCGCTGAGCTCATCAGGGAGATGTGATAAAATGAGAGGACATCCGTCCTGGCCGTGGTGGGCCAATTACGGGCGGCGATGAAAATTCATGCCTGGTGTGCCGTGAACGACGGGCAGGTGGGGGTTGGACCAGGAGTCTGTCTGAGTAATTAGGGTACCGGCGGCACCCGTCCCTCGCCTGCATGTCGCTTCCTGTTTCTGCAGCCGCCCCGTCCCGTACCACGGGGCCGCATTCCAGCAGTCGGAGCACGGCCTTCCCGGCTGCCTTTGTCAATAGGTGAGACACACGCCGTGCAAAAACCACTTTTCTCCCGGCCGGGCGCGGCACACTGAATGCGGCCGCAGTCTTTGTTCGATCGGAGGAGCTGCGGCGGCGGCGGCGGCGGCGGCGGGGTGGGCTCCGGATGCGAGCCGCCCAGGCTGCGGGCAGCTGGAACGCAGCTCACCGCTCCCAGTTCCCAGTTCCCGGATCAGCCAGTCGGAGGCCCGGCCCCGGCTCCCGGGGTGAAGGACCATACCATTTACATGGCTGGACTATTTCGGCGTCACGGCGCGCTCGCTCCCCCCCCCCCCCCTCCCCCCGTCCTACAATTAGAGGAGCGGCGCTCCAGAGCGGGCCAGGCGATATGCGTGTCCCGGAATGTCGGCCTGCGTTATCTGGGCATCTGGCGTGCCGGCCCGGTCCGGCGCCGCACACGACACGCCGGGAGTCGATCCAGCGCCGATCGTACCCCGAAAACACCCCCGTCAACGTCAGAAAACCAACAGGGCGCGCGCCCAGGGGACAATTTTCCCAAACAGATCCATTAGGGGACGCGCTGCCGGTCGGCCGGTCGGCGGTGAAGGCCGCGGGTGGTCGGCCGCAGAGCCGCTAAGCATAGCTATTATGACGGCGCTAACGACGGAATGAACACGAACGCGCAGTGCGTCACGGACAAAACACCGTCCTGAGACAATGTGCGCCGCCGGCCGCCGGCCGCCAACAAAAGGGGTGAAAGTCGGCTCATGATCGCGTAATGAAGCTAATGGCCGAGACGGGCCCAGTGTCGCGCGCGCCGCTCTTTTTGCGAGGTCGGCGTCTCCGCACACAGGAGTGTTTCCCGCACGCAACGTGGCCGCGTGCGGCGCAGACGCACACGCGGAGGCTGTGCCAAGGTCGTCTAATGAGAAATTCCGCGTTGTTCACGGTGGCGTTCGACGGCTGCCCACAACAAAAGCGCCGCGCAATTAAGGGCGGACGGTGCGGGACGGTGCGAGACGGGACAGAGGCGGGTGGCGGAGAGCAGCGGCCCACCGCGGAGCCGCGCTCAGACGCCCCGCCACCGTCCGCTCCCCTCCCTCCCCAGACAGCCGCCCCGCCGGCCGCCGGACGTTTCCACTCTGTTTGGCTGGCCTTTTATGCGGATTCGGGTCAGACAGAGAACACGGCATTTATCAGGCGACTGAGGAACAATGGCGCGACGCGCCTCCCGGGGACCGATCCATCGCTGCACGTTTAAACCGCCGCCGCCTCCCGAACACCGCCAAATCAGCCCAATCTGAGGGCAGGATCATCCTAGTCCGAACTGCCCAGCCCGGCCCGGCCCCCGCCCTCACCATAATAGCCAGCTGTTTAATTCCGTAGAGGTATCAGAAGTAGGCTACACGGAGGGCCACGGCGAACAGAACAGCCCCAGTAAAACAGCGACAGCATCGACCATTGTTGCCAGACGGCCAGATTTATTTCGGATCCTTTATTTTCAGGGCCCGAGACATGGCGTGCTACAGCCACCGACCTCCGATGTTTTTGTTGGAGCCATGGCTCCGTCGGTCGCCCCCCCCCCCCCCCTCCCCGAGTGGCATTGGCTGAATTTCAATTTCCCGGCCTAGCCTGGCTCCGCGGCGGTTTGGCATGAGCCGGCTGGTTGCCGGCTGGTTGTGCGATAATCAGATCCAGGTGGGGCCTGTTAGTGCTGAGCGCGGCGGCCGCAGGAAGTCTGTGTTTCCGCTTGGCAGCGTGCCACGCATTCTCAGCACGACGGGAACCACACGGCGGCGGCGGCAGCGGATACAGGGGTCACCGTGACCCTCCGCTGCGGCAGCGGCCTGCCGGTCCCGCTGACCGCTGCCGTACGGAGCTGGCGTAAACTCACCTGGCGTGCTCGTTGTCTGCAGTAGGAACGGGCGGAAGGGACGAACAGACCGAGTCGGCGCCGGGCAGCTCCGTGATCTGAAACGGCAAAACGACCGCTGTGGTAAAAACATCCGGCCAACACCGACCGAGCACTCGCTTTTTCGGTCGCGGCATGTCGCTGCACAGGCAAACCCTTTGATCACGAGGGAGATACGGCGAGCGAACGTGCGGCGGTGGCGCCACCTACTACAGTTTGACGATATCGCCGATAGGTGGCGGTACTAAAACAGAGGTATCCACACTCGGCCGTTCCAAAGTAAATACGGCCGCAGGCGAGAGCACGTATTTTCGTCTGAGCGCGGAAACATAATTAGCCAGAGCCATTTAAAACCGTCGCCACTTGGCACGGGGACGTCCCTGCAACGGCATCGGCTGAATAGCTTCTCAGTCACAACACACACAAACACACGAGCGTGCCACGAACGATGGGGGCAGACGACTTAGCAGAATTACTCGGCCACCCCGAATCTAGGTCCCAGTGAATAAACACCCCTCTGCTTGTTTTCATCGGCGCCGACGGATCCCATCTGGGCGGGAGGAGGCGGGGCGGGGCGGCGGTAACAGCCGGGCGCGTTCCCAGCCGGCCTCCCCGCCCCGCACCAATACCTCCTCATTGTCCGCCGCCGCCGCCCGGGGCCACGGTCGGCGACCCCTGCTGTCGAGCCACGGCCGCCGCCCCCGGCGACCGCCAAATTAACCGGCTGCCAATCTGGCCACGTCGACGGCGGCGGCCGCGCGGAACAAAAAACAATGACTGCCACTCGTGGTCGTCGATTGGGCAACGAGGCATCCGATCGACCTCTGATTTCCTAATAAGCGACGCGCGGCGTTCGGGCAGCTCGGCGTTATTAATGGAGCCGGCAAATCGAATCATACGGGAGCAAACAACCGTCGGCGGCGGTCAGGGCGGTGATAAATGCCGCACTGGACTGCTGACCGCCGCCGACCGTCACCCCTGCCCAGCAGCTCTCACTGTTTGTCCCACTCCCGATTAGTCTCTGGGAACCGGGCCAGATGATCAATCATACCAGACGACCCCGGGTGGCGCTCCCAGCCTCCTGTGCGGCCGGGCTGCAGCTAAATTGAAACCCAATTCCCGGCGCACCGGAGCGGGCCACTGATTGTTTTCCCTCGGCAGGAGAGGAGCCGCTGCGCCGCCGGGCCGGACAGTCGGGACCTCAGCGGCGGCACAGGAGGCGCACAGGAGCGCTCGCCGCCGCGCCGCTGCGACAGCCGAAAATTGAGACGCCACTTGAATAGCGCCCGTGGTGAATCGCACGCGAGAGCGGAAAATCTCCTGGGTTTCAGAACGACCGAACAAAAACGGCTGTGGGCCGCGCGAGCGGGCGTGAGGGCGGCGGTCGCCTGGGAAGACTGGGGACGACGCACCTCTGCTCGGCCCGGCTCTATCAGCGCTGCTCGGTGGAGCGCCGCCGCTCTATCAGCGCTGCTCCGTGGAGCGCCGCCGCTCTATCAGCGCTGCTCGGTGGAGCGCCGCCGCTCTATCAGCGCTGCTCCGTGGAGCGCCGCCGCTCTATCAGCGCTGCTCGGTGGAGCGCCGCCGCTCTATCAGCGCTGCTCCGTGGAGCGCCGCCGCTCTATCAGCGCTGCTCCGTGTAGCGCCGCCGCTCTATCAGCGCTGCTCGGTGGAGCGCCGCCGCTCTATCAGCGCTGCTCCGTGGAGCGCCGCCGGCTCTATCAGCGCTGCTCCGTGGAGCGCCGCCGCTCTATCAGCGCTGCTCCGTGGAGCGCCGCCGCTCTATCAGCGCTGCTCCGTGGAGCGCCGCCGCTCTATCAGCACTGCTCCGTGGAGCGCCGCCGGCTCTATCAGCGCTGCTCCGTGGAGCGCCGCCGCTCTATCAGCGCTGCTCGGTGGAGCGCCGCCGCTCTATCAGCGCTGCTCCGTGGAGCGCCGCCGGCTCTATCAGCGCTGCTCCGTGGAGCGCCGCCGCTGCTATCAGCGCTGCTCCGTGGAGCGCCGCCGGAACGAGGCAGCGATAAATGGATCGGCGCCGGCACCGGATGGCGCTCCGAGCTACGCTGACCGCTCCCAGGCCGGCCCGGGGTCGGAAAAACTCCCCGGCGTCTCCCGGCCGCAGGGCCGTGTGAGCGCGTGTGAGCGCGTGTGCGGCCGTAATGACACTCCACCGAGAATGACCGCCGAGGAGGAAAGAGACGCGCCGGACAAAGCGTTTATATTATCCATTCACAGGGGGCTGCGATGCCTTGTCGCGGCGGTGAGGCTGAATCAGAGCGGTGGTGTTTCCTGGACGGAGGCTCAGAAAGAAGGCAGTGGACGGAACGGGGCTTAAGTGACACGGTCAGACTACCGACTAGACACAACACTGGACAGTCGCAGCCCGGCTTAAGCTGGCTGGACGCAGCCGGGCTTAAGCTGGCTGGACGCAGTCGGGCTAAATGCATCTCTGTTGTGGACGCGACCCGCCAACAATGCAGAGGAAAAAAACGCAGATGCCACCGCTCCTACCCGCCTGTGGATAATGGAGATAGGGAGAGACGTGGGAACAGGCCCACTCGGTGGAACGGAGCTCGACGTGCAAAGGTGTGCACCAGGACAGATGCTGTAAAACTGCCCGGCTCCCATGGCACCAAACAGGGGCATGCTATGCCATACCGATAATCGAGACCCACGGCATGAGAGATCGGAACCGTGCCAGCGTGTATGACGACCTGATAGTCCTTACTGGCCAGTCAAAAGTCGCCGTAGAATGTCAGGTGACCACAGTGACTAAATTCAGCAGACTTGACATGTCTCTGATATTTGCAATGACTGTTTTGCAAAATGATACGCAAAATGATATCCTAAAACAGTTTCAATAAAAAGTCTTACCGTATACATTGTTGCTGTGCTCGTTCTTCGCCTTCAGCCCTCGTTCCCGATCCTAACTTCCCTTGGCAACGACCGTGCACGTGGACCTTCCGCGAACAAATCGGCGCTCTCCCACCCGAGCAACTGCCCGCAGGCGGGCCTGCCCGGCCGCCCGCCTCTGGGCCTGTCTGGCGACCCGCCCCGAGGTCAGGCCCGCGCCATTACAACCGGCGACTACGGGCCCGTCTCATACAAACACTAAGTTTTGGTTAGGATTAGGCCGTTTCAGTCTGCTTGGACCATTGCGCAGCCATGGGATGAAGGAGAAGGGGTAAAGTGGGTCAAAATGGAACGCCGACCAGTCAACCACCGCCCATGTACAGGCCATTCCCCGCAGCGCAAAGCTGCGAGGAGAGCCCACGCCATGCAGACAGCCACCACTCCCGGGGGGCAGCTCGAGACCACCACATGCCCGGTGGCCAGCGACCACCAGACCCGGGGTAACGTGGGCGTGACAAAGGATGGAGGACCGGCAGTCGGGAGGATCGAAAGGGATCTGCATACAAACACTAAGTTTTCCTATGCCATTGTATACACCTTCGATGGTTAAGTCAATTTCTGTTCTATGGATATTGACCCATTAAATAAGGACACCATAGTCTAACCATAGGTCTATAGTCTATCTGTAGGTCACTTCAGACAGTCCACACTCCGGCAATGACACAGAGCAGCAGGCCCAACACTGACCAGTCAACGAACAGAGCACGCTGGCGGTCTGCAGCGGTACCCGGACGGCACGTAACGCCGTCCAGCCATGCCATCACGCTGCCAGGTGGTGTCAACCACGCCACAGCCGACATTCCTGTGACGTGGCCCGGATTGGGTCCCTGCCCGGCCGCTGCGATCGGCAGGGCCAGCGCAGCGCGTCCACCCTCGAGGAGACGCTCCTGCGCTGCTGGGCCACTCCTCACGAGCCGGCTAACGGAGCCGTGAAGGAGGTCGGCCACTCCACAACTCACGCCGGCCCGGTCGTGACGACACCCGCCTCTTGCGCTCCTCCCCAGGCTGCCGGGCCGGGCCGGCTCCGCCCTCGGAGTGCGGCGGCGGCACGCAGCGCTGACCCAGCTGTGGCTCCTCCGGGTCAGCCCAGTCACGACCGAGGCCGGGCGGCGGCCGGAGCAGGAGGCGGGAGGCGGTCAGAGGCGGCGGGAGGCCGCCGTCCGTCAGCGCTGCATTCCAGCCCCGCAATGGCACTCCGGCGGCGTCACGGCCCGGCGACCCCCGTCGGCACGCTCACACCCGTCACACCCGTCCCCGCCGCCGTCCCCGCCGCGTCGGACCATTGGGGGTGCCCTCGGCTCCGATCCGGCACGCCGTTCGGAATGCAGCGGGCCCCGCCCGATCTGCGTGTTTCCGGCTCCGCGCAGTACCACCGCGTGGGAGAGAGCCGCCCCGCACACCAGATGAGCTGCAGAAGGACGCAGTGAGGCACTGCGCCGCACTGTGCCGCTCTGCAAGACGTGGCGCAACCAGGATCCGCACGCACACGCATGGACGCTGTGGGGAAGGCCGCGGAGCCGGATGCGGCGCCTCTTAAGGTCTCTGAGCATGTCGTGAGCCACCTGCGAGGGCGGCGGGCGGGACCCGGGCTCGGCGCGATGCACCGGCCGGCCGCGCCGACCATTGTTGCACGACCGTGATTTACAAGCCAGCTGGAGCCGGAGAAAAGAGGTCGCTTGCGTGCCGGACGCCACTAAATGGGCGGCCGACTAGGTCAGCTGGGCGGGGCGGGGGCGGCGGCGGCGCCTCATCTGCAGAGGAGCGCGCCCGGGTGGTGGTGGCGTCGGCGGCGGCATCTGCGTGCGAGCCACGTCCGCCACGCGCCACGTGGTCATGCGAGTCGCGTGTGAGCCTGCGGAGCTGGTAACCACCGTGTCGCACCACCACTGACCGCCGCCGTGATCGCGCCGCCACTGACCGCCGCCGTGATCGCCTATGACGAGCCGACGGGCACGGTCCGGCCAGCAATGGCACCCAATATGAGCCGCTTGTCGGGAGTCAAAGAGCCGTGACGGCGGGGGCGTCGGGCGGTGTCCGGAAACACTGGGAACGACCGGATAGGTGGCCATTACTCCGCTGATGGCTGGCCATCACAGAACAGAAGAGTGGCCAGCCAGACGGTCATTTCGCGGATGGGAAGCTATCACTACGCGGACAAATACAACGACGGTGTTTTAGTGGACGTCGTAATGCTTGGGAATTCTTTACGCCCAGCGATAATGCACCAGATTTTCGGGCATTTACTCTGTGAACAAAATTAAGCCAAAGCGTCAGCCGTTTACCTACTACACTTGAAAATGCGTCTTCACATATAATCTTCAGCAACGCCTCATAATCTCAGCCACTTCATCACGAGGCGGCTCCGGAACGACCAATTGCTAACGGAGACCATCGGACGGGTAATGCGCTGCACCATCCTTTAGGCTAATCCAGCGCGCCACCAAGCACTGCCTGGTCCAACCCCATCACTGGGACACCGTAATCACGTCAGCAACGCCCGGTGCAATGGCTACAGTCGCCGGCATGTCCACCGGCATGTCCGCCGCACCCACTCCACATGTCATCCAAACAGCCCCTGCGATCGTCGATAGCGCGGGGAGCTCCGTCGCGGCCGCGCCGCTGACGCCGCCACCACCGCCGTCGGCGCTCTGCATCGAGACATTCATGGCGCGTTTACGGTTGATGCGCGCCATTTAGCGCGGCCGTAAAGCGGCGCGGGCATTACGCGGGCCCGGCGGCGGCGGGTCGGCAGCCCAGCCAGGGTCAGCGACGGGTCATTGGTACCGCCGCCGCATTGGGCCTGTTATCGTTTGACGAGCCGGGCGCGCGGCGGCGGCGGCGGCGGGAGCGGGCGACGGCCGCCGTATCGCGTCCTGTCACGACCCACTCAGGGACGGCCAGACGGACAGCCGGGACAGAGCGACAGATGGACTGAGGGCGGCCGGCGAGAGGGACGGAGGTGACGTCGCCTCGTCACCGTGTCCGGCGCCACGCGAAACTGTTGCTTACAGGCGCGATGAAGGCGTCGAGGCTCACGAAACGCGAGGAAACAGGAGAGAAGCGGACAGGCAGGTCGCCGCTGTCTGTACAGCACAAACTGAGTGGCAGCGAAAGACAGACAGGCACGCGCACGCGCACGCGCACCCACACCCGCACCCGCACCCACACCCGCACCCGCACCCGCACCCGCACCCGCACCCGCACCCGCACCCGCACCCGCACCCGCACCCGCACCCGCACCCGCACCCGCACCCGCACCCGCACCCGCACCCGCACCCGCACCCGCACCCGCACCCGCACCCGCACCCGCACCCGCACCCGCACCCGCACCCGCACCCGCACCCGCACCCGCACCCGCACCCGCACCCGCACCCGCACCCACACACACACACACACACACACACACACACACACACACACACACACACACACACACACACACACACACACACACACACACACACACACACACACACACACAGCGGCAGCCGGTGGCGGCCGGAACTGGACCAAGTGGGCCAGGCGGGCCACGCGCCTGTCGGCCTCGCAGCCCGCCGGCCGCCGGGCAGCAGACGGAGGACTGACGGCCGATTAGCGCGGTCGGTGGCCCGATCGGCCCACACTCCCCGACAGGCCGACACACCGACACACCGACAGCCGGCAGCCGAGGACACACCGACAGCCGGCAGCCGAGGACACACCAGTAGCCGGCGCACCGAGCTCCATTCAGACGGCCAGCCCCGATACACGCCGTCACAGACGAAACACAACCGGCCGGAGGTTCGATCTCGCCGAAGATCTCCTAACGAGCCGCGGCGAATCTGTCACAGAGGCCGCCGAGTGACACCTGGCTCCCTCCGCCGAGTCAGACTCCGGCGAGCAGCGGTACACACCGAGCGGGGCTCCTAAGTCAGACTCCTCTCTGGTCGAGACGTGCCGACTGAGACGTCTGCGTCGGTTTATCGACGGCAAAAAGTCGCCGGCGGCATGTGTCGCTGCCGAAAAACGGACCGCAGATCATGCGTCGATGTGAACGCCAGGAACAACCAGGAATGTCGGATGATAGTGGCGGAGGCTGGCTCGCGGGCTGCGACCGAACGAGTCATCCAACCAGGGTGGTAAGAAGCGGCCAGAAAGCCGTCCCGGACCGGAGAGCGGCCAGCCGCCGCCTCAGAGGCCGGCAGTCGGCCGGGACGGCCTTCGGGTTCGCAGACACGGTAAAAAATAGCCAGGCAAAAATGGCGTAGCGGTTACAACGGTTCTCTGGTAAGACAATCGCAATGTCGTTCTGCACAGTCATAGTAGTGCGAAAAGATGTAAACGTCACTCACCAACTAATCCAGGACATTGTTCATTTCGTTTTGAATTGGCGTAATAGGAGCTAGAGCAATTAATTCCCGTAGTTTAAGGATATTAATTATGACGTTCCATGAATCATACAAAAACATGTTACCCAGCCTAAACTACAGACAGATAATTTTACTGCGCAGTAAACCTATCAACCATCTCATCTTACGGCACTCCGTGTGATGACTAAAAACAAGACCGCTGTCGAAAAAAAGTCCAGAACACCGGATATGACGCTATGAATAATGGCCCTGAGCATCGGATTATGAGATCACAGCCGACCGCTAATCATTTACAAGAGAAACAAACATAGCGCTCCTGCGAACCCTCGTGCAACAGCGAACGAAACCACGGATCTACTAGTTACTACATTGATCATCTCCGATCAAACAAATCAAAGCAGCGCGGCGCCAAGTCGAGACGTTAACAGTCCTCGTTTCTGGCCCACGCGCGCACTGCAGTGGCGCTGATTGAGCTCTCATGCCACGGACAGCCTTCCGAGGACTAACTGCGTGCGACGCCCTCTGGCACGTGTGTAATTTGGCCGGCGTTCAGCGCACGCAGTTCGCAGCCGACAACACGGCCGAGACGTGTTTTGGCGCACCGCGAAGGCCGCCCCGCTCCGCTCAGTATCAGTCGCACGGGGAGACGTTTCCCTGGCAGCGCGGGCAGCCGAGGAAAAGAAACAGGAATGCCGCCGTGATCGATTTGATTGCTTTGCGCCGACACACAACCGAACGACGGCGATCTAGGCTCCCACAGTTCGGCACAGAGCCATCCGATCCCACAGACAAGAGAGCGGAGAGCGGAGAGCGGAGAGCGGGGAGTCGGTTCGCGCGCGGCGTTACCATCCACCACCTGCTGAGACACACGCCGGTCATTTATTACAGCGTCTGATGAGTCCTCAGACACCGGGCTCCGACGCGACGCGGCGCGGCGTAACGCGGCATTCACGCGTCAACGCGCGCCGGTTCCGCCGCGACGCCGATTCAGACTCGGTGGGTACAGATCGATACCAGACGCGGCCTCCACGCTTGTCAAAAGAGAACACCCAGACAGAGCTGAAGCCGGGACTGGGCCTCTTCCCGAAACTGGACGCCACGTCACGATGTGCGGTACTGAGAGCACTCTGAGCACGTAGAGCACACAGAACACCCAGCACTCAGAGCACTCGAGGTGACGCTCACGAGGTGACGAAGCCGCCGCGGTGAACGACCCACGCGTCACGACATTGCAAGGACTTCGCAGCCGTGCCTACCTGGACCTGGACGAGCGGCGGGCCCTCCCAGTATTCGTATACCAGCTCCTCCTCGGTCTGCACGCAGCGGGTGCGGGTACGGCGCCGGTGGGTGCGATGCCACGGCGGTGGTGCCGTCCAGCCTCCTTCCCTCTGCGCCGCCACTGCCGCCGCTGCTGCCACTGTCGCTGCCGCCGCAGTCGCTACCGCCACCGCCGCTGCCGCTGCCGTCGCCCTCGCCACCATTACACACTGTACCACTGCTCTTGCACCTTCCACAGCGGCGGCTCGAGCGGTGACAACCAGGGCGACGGCAGCGCGCGTGTACCGCTCCAGCACGAGCATCACCGCAGTCAGATGCAGCGCCGAGGCGGCAGCGGCGGCGGCGCGGCGCAGCGGCGCGAGCAGGCGTCTGCAGCGGCACGGCCACGGATCCGCGGCCATCTCTGCCAGCTGAGGTCGGTAGCGGGCCAGCGCGCGTCCAATCTCCGGTCGGTACCAGTACAACGCCGAGGTCACGGTCACCACCGCCGCCGCCATCCCCTGTCCAGCTGACCCGCCGCAGCGCCCCCCGCGCCGACCGCCCGCCCGCCAGCCCGCCCGCCGCCGACGGTCTGCGCCGCTCCCGACCCCGGCCCCCGCCGCCGCCACCGACACCACCGACGATGACGACGCAGCTCAGCTCTCGCTATTTTTACGAGGGCGTGTCGACGGCCGCCGGAGAGCAGAGTGCGGCGTGTACGCCGAGAAAGACTCGGCTGAGTCATAACTCGACTCACCGGGAGATAGTGCCATAAGCGCCGCGGTGGGTGGGGCATGATTAATCAGCGCAGTGACCCGCGCTCGTGCGAAAATAGTCGTCGAGCCGCCGACACGGAGAGGAAATCCCACTGATGGACTGTTGACTCGTCGTCAGACCTGACCTGGCCCATTCATCACCAACACCCACTACCGAACTCACCCCTCAGACAGTCCCGCCACACCAGGTCCCCCGATCTGGCCGGCGTCTAATTCCATCGTGTGTTCCTTTCCGGCAGCGTCTCGCGTCTGGCAGCGGAGTTGTGGGCCATTTGGAGACAGTTACGTGGTGCTGGAGCGTCTTCAAACGAGTGACAAACTGCTGGCACGGAAGCGGCGGCGGCGCCGGTGGCCGTGACCGCGGCGAGGCGAGGAGAGGCGCGAGGCGCGACGGTGACGCGAAACTCACCGCCGCCAGCAGTGAGGGGAGGAGCGGTCTTTGGTCGGGGCAGGGGCTGGGTGGTTTCGGCGAGAGAATGTTGCGGGTATAGTACCGGAACCGTGCGGGGAAAAGTTCAGGGAACAATGCAGAAACGATCAGGAAACGCCCGGTTATACAGATTATCTCCCTTTTTGAAAGTTATGTTCGGCATCTGATAGTGTCACGCAAGTACAAATATATCACATTTAATCTTTGATTGCGCCATTATCGATGGTGATATGCGTGCACTAGCAACGTGACTGCATGGGATGTTGGCAATACTTGCGACGACGATAGGCTGTATCTGAGTGTGTTTCGTAAAACTATACGCATGACTATTGATGATGATGATGATTGGGGTTTAGGGGCGCTCCGACAACGAAGGTCACATGGCGCCCATGCATGACTATTGGCACAGAAACATTTAGCATGTACTGCAATAATAATGTGTGGATAATGATGCAATACAAATAATGTGGGGAAGGTCAAGGGAGGAACAAAAAACTTAAAATCGCACGGTGTCCATTACTTGTCAGGAAGTCGGATACAGAAACGACGCACGGGATTTAAGGACAATGGTGCCTTAACGAAACAGGCAGCAACGCCAACTTCCCTATGACTGTGAGCCGACACTTATATAGTCACATGAAATATGGTCAGCTCGTCTAATGAAAAAGCCATTAGGCCTTAGGGTCATCAGGGAGCGGAACTACTGCTGATGAGATAAGGGTGAATTGCTTTAAAACCCGGCCAAATTGAGGCTAAACTACAGTGTGCGACCGACCCGCAGACAAGTTGTCACCGCTTTCCCAGACCTCCGCGCAAACACCGTGTTCAGTGTAGTCCTGTCCCCATGCTATCAGACGGAGTCACTTCACCTGGGGATGGTTCGCAATCGAGTCACGGTCAGAGTCCGAGTCCGCGACGCGACTCCACACTCCGAATGACGATGTGGCTGCCTCGCCTGGTGACGGTGCAGAAGATCTCGTGTCGAAAATACACTGCCCCAACAGCCCTGGTCATGCAACGGCAGGGAAAACAGCGAGCCACCAATCTTAGCCAGTGACCAGTCGGGGTGAAGTTCACCTGAGAGCGGTGACCGTAGAGAGGTAAACGGTGAAAGAGGTCCGCGCCAGGTTAACGGTGCCTTTCTCGCTGCCCCGGTGAAGACCTTTGCGTTTTGATTACTCACAGCGACCGTAATCCACAGTATAGCGGCCAGACCAAATACAGATATCCCCGGCTAGAAAGCCGCGTTGTTTTTCCGCACTGCAGTTCGCCTCCCGCCAGGGACGCCGCGGCAACCCCATCATCTAGAAAGGAGAAACCGCAGCGGCCACTGCCAAGTGCGCCACGCACTGCTCGTCGTCGCCACACGAGAGCGGCCTCTGGCCCGGCTCCTTCAGTTGCTCATTTGTCGCCGGAGCCCGCCGGAAGAGGCCGCGGCCGCGACACGCACGTGCGGTCCGCTCCGGTCTCACTCTGGGACCGAGGGAGCCCCGCGGCCCCGGGGGCCGCCGCTGCCTCCCACGGCTCACGGAAGCCCGGAGAGACCGGAGGCGTTTTGGTGACGGCGCGAGCTACGTAATGGGACCAACCGACGGAGCAGCGAGGCTCGGCCAGCACCGACCGAAGGCCGAGCGGCCGACACATATGGGTCACCGCCGGGCCAGCAGCGGCCGGCAGGGACGAGGCAGTACCATCCAGGATTCCGGACAGTGCCGGGGCAGTACTGGAGTCCTGTCGCGGCGGCCGACACGATACCATCTCGCCCCCGAGACGGGCGCGGCATCAGAAGCGGCGGCGCACGCCGTCTGCATGCGGCGGTCCCAGCCGGCAGCCATAGAGATGTCCGACACGGACACTGCGCCGGGCCGCGCCGGGCCGCGCCGGGAGCCGTTTTTATACGGACGCCTGTTTACGTGCGAGCCTAGTAAGAGGCGCGACGAGAGCGTTTCGACACATGGGCTCATTAGTCGACCTGTCGGCGCGGAAGACGACCGCAGCGTCTTCATTTCACGTTTACGGAGATGACGCAACGGGTTGGAGTGGCCAGATGAGCCCCGCGCTGCCCCTGGATGCCGGAGATCGTGACAGAGTGGCGCAAGCGGTCTCCGGAAAACGACAGTTTCAACGAGCCCTGCCTACTAAGTGCAGTCGTATTGGTCATGCGGCCGCAGCGTCCCTGCCTCCCTGACATCCCCGCGTGACCCGCCGGGAACTCACCTTTCGGGTGTGCACGACGGCCGGTTCCCCAACGCTGGAGCCGTGGCTGGAGCCGCGGCTGTGGCTGTGGTTGTGGTTGTGGTGGCCGTGGCCGTGGCTGTGGCTGTGGCTGGACAGGTGACTGGAGCTGGAGCTGCGGCCCGAGCTGTGGCTGGAGCTGGTGCTGCTGCTGGCCGTGGTCCGGTCGGACGCCGAGGAGGAGCGGCGGGACGGGCCGCGGCTGCGTCCGGCGCTGGGCGGCGAGCTGCGCGCTGGCCGCGCCGCCGCCGCCGCTGTCGAGTCCGGCTGCAGGCTCTCCGGCACGCGCCACAGGGTGGGCCCGGCGCGGTAGCCGCGCTCGTGCTTCTCCGGTACCTTGGGGTCGGCCGAGGGCTGCGGCGCGGCGCTGCGGCTCATCTGCCGCTCGTAGTAGGACATGACCGCCTGCTTCTGGATGGCCTTCAGCGCGGAGGAGTCGTGCTGCAGCTGCGGCGGCTGCTGCGGGGCCGGCAGCTGGGATGGCTGAGAGGACCGCCGCCGCTCCGTCTCCGCCGGCAGCGCGGCACGGCACCGGTCTGAACTGACAGACCGAGTCGGCGGCCGGCGCTCGTTGGAGTGGTCCCGCGGGTCCATAGGCCGCTCCCGGTCTGACGGCGTCTGGTCCAGACTGCGGCCGCTGCGGGAGGCGGCGCCGCGCGGCTCCTCGGCCGCCGGCAGGGACGAGTCCGACTCGAGCCGGCCGGCGCCGCGCCACGACCACTTGTCGGCCAGCAGGTTCGGAACCGACTTGGAGTGCAGGTCCCGCCTGGACTCGCGCGACTGAGACTCGAGAGCCTTGATCCGGTCGGTCACCGACGGCGGTTTGCTGTAGTCGATCGCAGGCGAGCGAGACGACTTGGGGGAGTTCCGCTCCCGGCTGTCACGGGCCCCGAGGCTGTCACAGTTGTCACGACTGTCTCTGCTGTCACGGGTCTCCCGGCCGTCTCGAACGTCCAGCGAGTCCCGCGAGTCGCGGCCGTCCAGCGTGTCCGTCTCCCGGCCGCAGAGCAGCGTCTCGTCGACGCTCTTGGCCAGTGTGAACTCTGGCCGGTGCCGCGGCGTCGCGCCCGTGGCCGTCACGTTCTCGGAGAGCAGCCGCTGCGGCGGCTTGACGCGCGAGCTGTGCGCGATCTGTTGGTCTGGGTGCGGGTCCGAGCGGCTGGTGGCCGAGCTGACCACGCTGATGTCGCTGAATGAGCCGTACAGCCGCATCGTCTCGTTGGAGCTGTTGCTGCTGCTGTAAGTGACCACGGTGGCGACGCTGTCGCGGCCGGAGCGCGGCTGACTCTCGGCCTCTGTCCGATCGCCGCTCCACTGCTGCTCGGTCGCGTCGCCGCCGTCGCCGTCCTCCACGGGCGACATGACGATGTCGCGTCGCAGCTGGTCCAGGAACGGCGTGCACAGGCTGCGCGGGCTCAGCTCCTCCGAGAACGCCGGCTCCGTCCGCCGGAACTTGTCGTCATAGTCGCGCTCGGGCGGGCTGGGGATGTTGTAGTCCTTGTCGCCGGGACCGCGGCCGTCCCGGTCAATCACGGGGAACTTGTCATCCCGCGGCGACTCGGACTTGTCCCGTTCAACGGTACGGCTCTCGCGCTCGGCCGGAGCCAGGAACGACTCCGGTCCGATCCGCTCACACTTCTCCATGACGGTGTTAAGTTGCCGCTGAAACGTGGCGCTGAAAGACTTCTTGGCGTGCGGCCTCGTGTAGCCGGCCGCCGTCGCGCGGTCCTTGGGGAGCTCGCTGCTGTCCGTCCACGACTTGGAGCGATAGCTGCCGCCGGACAGCGGGCCGGACTCGGGCTCGGCGGCGGCCGGTACCGGCCACGACGGGTACTTCTCGTGGCCGGCGCCGTACCGGATGTGCGTCAGACTGGCCGGGTCGCGCTCCGGCACGTCCGTGGCCAGTGCGCGGTCGATGTCGTCCAGGTCGTACGTCAGGGACTCGCTGTCGTGCAAACTGGTGACGTCAGAGGCCGCGTCCGACATCGGAGGCGGCGGCGGGGGCGGCGGCGGAGGTGGGGGCGGCGGCGGCGGCGGCGGCGGCTCGACGAGCAGCGAATCGTGCGACGCCCGCCGGCCGTCCGCTGCATACGCCGGAACGCCAACGCCGACACCGACGCCTACTCCAACACCGACTCCAGCGCCGACAGCGGCGGCGCGGGCCGCCTCCTTGCCGTACAGCGAGTGCGCCGAGTGGAAGGAGGCGTGCGAGTGCGTGTCGTCGTCGCCGGAGTGTGCCGAGTGTCCGGACGGCTGACGCGCGTGCAGCGCCGCCTCGGAGCCGGCAGTGAGCGCCGAGCGCTGGCGCGAGTGCAGCTGGTACGAGGAGGAGCGCAGGTTGGCGGCGTACTCCTGCCGCTCGCGCTCCTCGTCCCAGGCGGCCGGCGCCGCGTCCGTCGCATAGTTGTACACCATGCCGGCCGGCTTCACCCCATGCTGCACCAGCGACGGTGTGGACTGGGAGCAGGCCAGCGGCAGCTCCGAGGGCCGCACGCCGGCCACCGGGGAGCGCACCCGGCCGCCGCTGCTGCTGCTGCAACAGAGGAGGGACGATCTGGGTCAGACGCTATCGCCGCATCCACGCCGAGCTGTTGGTCATTAGCGCATTCAAATGAGCGGCGGCACGGCCGACGCAGCGGCAGCCGGCACGCCGGGTCAGTCGGATTAACCGCCGGGTCACGGGGCCGCGCCGGCGACGATAAATCATCGGCGGCGACACCACCGCGCCGCGCCGGCCGCGCGACCGCGCAGATTAGCCGCAATAGCGGCATGGCGTGACAGCCGACTACGGTACGGGGAGGGGAGTGGTACAGCGCGAAGGAGGTGCCATGCCCGAGACAGTCGATCTGGGGAGAATCGGGAACGTGGCCTGCACGCTGCACGGGACAATTAGGCATCATAAAACACACTGTCACAGAAACACACACGTGACACGTACACGGCCACCACTCGGCTCGACTCGGCTCGGTTCAGCCTGGCAGAGGAGTCTCAGTTAGTGACATCCAAATGAAGCGCGGGTCAGAGGCTGTGGGACGCTCTCATGGTTAGTGCAGATTATTCCGCCTCCCGGGCCAGGTGAACCGAGCGTGATTCAGGGGCAAACAGCGCGCGCCCAGCACCAGTGGCAGCCGTGGAGGTCACGGAACACAACAAAGAACGGCGCACGTGAGGGGGCGGGCGCCGCTGAAAACGACGTGAAGCAACACGGCAATAGAGCGACGTGTGGTGGGAGCGTACACTGCACGCCAGCTCGCGCAAACGACAGCAGGGGGAACGGTTAACGAGGGACAGGTGTCACACACAGGTGTCTAGAGAGGGTGCGTCTCCCCGACCGATGCCTATCAGCTGCGGCGCAGACGAGCGGCGGGGACCGGCAGAGGGCCGCCGGAACGCACCCATCCGGCCGGCAGCCGCAGCAGGACCGAACACGTTCACCTTAGCGCCGCCGGCTGCCAGGCTGCCGGACAGGTTTGCCAGATCGCCGCGATAAAAACCTCCCTGCAGTGGCGCTTTTCCCTGATCCGGCCCGGCGCGGGAAGGCATCTCGATATAATGAGCCTAGCGCAGCCTGCGCTGACTAATCGGGTGCACCCGACTCGGTCAGTCAGCGGGCACCGCTCTGTGGGAACACACAGCGCCGCGCGGTCCCACGTGTCCGTATACCGGCACTCGGCGAATATCGAGCAGCAGCGGCCCCGGACAGCAGACCGAGTCCACCGGTCCCGCTCCACTGCCAGCCTCGCCGTCAGCCCGTTCTCCACACGGGCGCGCATCCCACCGGACCGCCGGCGGCCGCCAGCGTCAAAAAACGCCACCATAAATAAAGCCTAACCACGGGACGCCGTGCCTATCGACACCTAGAGGCCGCAGCCGGCGCCCACCCTTCACGGCCACCGCTGCCAGCCAGTGTACCACACCGATACAAAAAGGATAATCGCGTGAAGCCGGCGGCGGCGGCCGCGGCCTGTTTTTACGCGTGCGCCGTGCCGATGACCACTGGGCCGGGAGAGGCGCTAGGTCAGACACCCACACTAGCGCGTATGTGAACCGCAAACTCGTCCAGTTGCGGTTGATGCAGACAGAACGTGTGCACGTGCGGTGCGCCGGTGCCGCTCGGTGCGGATAAGCCCATGGCGGCCATGGCGGCCAGTCGAGCGCACGGTACGGGCCGCGCGACCCGCTCCGGACGGCCGGTCAAAGAGGGTTAGCCTCACGTGCAAGCTGTTCCCAGGGTTAAGCCGGCAGCTGCGCACGCGATGCCCCGTGATGCAACCCGGGCCGGCCGCCGAGCGGGCCACTGGGGCCGCCGAGCGGACCACTGGGGCCGCCGAGCGGGCCGCTGGGGCCGCTGAGCGGGCCACTGGGGCCGCCGAGCGGGCCACTGGGGTCGCCGAGCGGGCCACTGGGGCCGCTGAGCGGGCCACTGGGGCCGCCGAGCGGGCCACTGGGGCCGCCGAGCGGACCACTGGGGCCGCCGAGCGGGCCACTGGGGGCCGCCGAGCGGGCCACTGGGGCCGCCGAGCGGGCCACTGGGGCCGCTGAGCGGGCCACTGGGGGCCGCCGAGCGCGGGCGGATTGCGCGCCCGTCATGACGCACGAGGGCAGCGCACCCTAATTGCGGAACTCCCAACTGCATGAATTTATGAATTAACCGATGCGCCCAACAACAATGGAAAATAATGAACGGGGGGAGAGTTACGACTGGCCGGCGCCGACAAAAACCGGTGAAGGATGAGGTGGAAAGTCAACAATTCAGGGGCGGTATATAGCGGCTGCATTGAGCGGCGCCGCATTCCTGTCTGCCGCTGCCCTCAGCACCGCTCTCCTCGCGGGCCGCTCTCCGCGCTCATCACGCCGTAAACCACCGCCGAGAAATCGCCCGCTCACCTCGGAGTCCATCGCTCCGAGTCCGCAGAGTCCACGGACAGACAGACATGGGCTCAGAGAAGGACCGGGGGCGGTGGGCGCGGCGGAGGCCGTCAGGACAGGGCAAAGAACGTCACGAAAAACTCGCCACATATTTCGCAAACATTTGAATTCAGTTCGCAGAAAAACATCCGAGGATAAAAACAAACAGATTTGACACTCTAAGAGTTCCCACAGAAACAATGATAAGTTGTGAAGATTATCGCTGAAGGAAATTAAATATGTTCGAAATTATGCAGCATATCGCGAGTGCTCGTAACGTTCCTCGTTCAGCTGGCATGTGCCGGTCTCCGTCCGCCACCTGCACGAGCTGAGAATGGCAGCGGAGTGGCGGCACAGGCACGCATGGCCGGCGGCGCGCGCGCAGGAGAAAACGGACGCGGATCCCGCGCCGGCCGGCATATGCAAATGGGCCCAACTGACACATATTTGAGTGTCACCCGACGGCGGGGTGCCGCGCCAGACAAACACCAGACAGTACACCGCCCGTCTATGTCCCCGTCGACCGGCGTCCGCTGGCCGGCCCAGCTCCGGTGCTAACGCGTACAACAGTTCTAAATCTATTGCTTTCTGAATCACTGCTAATTTGAACCACCGAAACAGGATCAGGACGATTGTGACCATTTTGGCACCCTGTGCACCCCGATAAGCCCATTTCGGCTGGGCCTCTCAGCTTGGCAGCGCTGCCGGCCGATGCCAGTCGGATTGAGCCGGCCGGAGAGTGCGCTGGCGCCAGCGGGCCGATAAGACAGCAGTGCGGTGGCGGTAACTGCCGACCCGTGTTGCAACCGGCATCACTCTCCGCTGCCCGCACCGCCGCCGAGCCGCGACCGACCGAGCCCAGTCCAGGTCACGCCACGCCACGCCACGCCACGCCACGCCACGCCACGCCACGCCACGCCACGCCACGCCACGCCAGATGGCACGGCATCAGATGGCGCAGGCCGCGCGATCGGCATTAGGCGCCGGCCCGATACACGGCTGACCATGTTATCTCATTGTCGTCGCCGGCGGCAGCAGCAGAGGCGGCAGGAGAGGCGGCAGGAGAAGCGGCAGGAGAGGCGGCAGGAGAGGCGGCAGGAGAGGCGGCAGGAGAGACAGAAGGAGAGGCGGCAGGAGAGGCAGCAGGAGAGGCAGAAGGAGAGGCGGCAGGGGAGACGGCAGGAGAGGCGGCAGGATAGGCGGCAGGAGAGGCAGCAGGAGAGGCGGCAGGAGAGGCGGCAAGAGAGGCGGCAGGAGAGGCGGCAGGAGAGGCGGCAGGGGGCCAGTCAGCCGTCACCGTCGCCGACAGCCGCCGCACCAGCTCGAGCCTGGCTCAGAGGCCGGTGGCGGAATGTGCGTCCGACGGCAGCTCCGGCTCCATCACCGTGCAGAGCTGAAGCATCACCACATCACCGTGCAGAGCTGAAGCAGCGCCGATCACGCGGCCCCGAAGCCCGCCACCAGCACGCCTGTTGATCGCCAATCATCAGCCGGCTGTTTGCGGAATGCTCTGCTCTCGAAACACGCTGATTGGCTGCGTTCTCGTCCGATGCAGACAGGGCACGATCGGCCGAGGTAAACACGAACAGACCGCGGCTGGCGCCGGCCGCGGCACCGCACCGCGCCGATCGTGCCACATCGCGATTGATAGGCCGCGGGCGCGGGCGGCACGGCACGCTCGACCCGGGGGGCGCCGCCCCGGCCTAGACCCGGCGGCCCGGGGCGCCTCCCACGTCCCCAGACCGACCGAGACCAGCGCCACTTCCGGCAGCGCCCCGACCCCGCCACACAGACAGAATACCGCAAATACCAGCAGGGATTAGCCGAGAGGTGTCGCAAACGGGAAAGTTGATCTCGCGGGAGCGTATTCAAATTAGTGGCCGATGCCAGCCCGGGTCGGCGGCCCTTTGAGCGGCGTTTGAGCGTCATTTGAGAGGCGCCTTTGAGTTGGCGGCCGCTTCCGTTCCGCAGCGGGCCGCTAATCCGCTAATGGGCGGCCAACAGAGCCACTGGCGGCGGCGGTGGCGGTGGCGGTGGAGGTAGTGGTGCGGGCAGCCGCCGGCGCCGGGCCGTGTGACTGGCCTGACACGACCGAGCAGGAACGCCATCGCAGCCATACCACCACCGCCGCCGCCGTCACCACCGCCGCCGTCACCGCCGCCGCCGCTACCACAGACCACCGGCAGCGGTGCCGGCGGCCGAGGCTCGCATCGCTCGCAAGCGTCGAGGATCGCCGCTAAAACAGCGGAGCGCGCCGAGACTCGCCGAGGCCCGCGGTGACCGAGATTCGGCGCGGCCACCCGCGATCTGGGGTCGCTTCTGAGGTGGCCGACGGCGGCGAAAGGCGCACAGGGCTATGGAGGGCAAAGAAAACCAGAGCATAGTTCGCCACGGGCCGGGCTGGCCCTATGGGCCATGGGCCGGGCCTGGGCCGGGCCTCAACCTTAAGGAAATCACCGGGCTCTGGACGGGCGTGGGCTGATACTTTTGAAGTAATGCGCGCAAGCTCAGGTCAGCTTAAAAATATTTTGACCTGTTTTCTTAGCATAGTTGGTTCATTGTTTCACATTTATAGTATACAATTAAATATGCTAGGATAATGATTGCAAATTTTGTGAAAATAATTATATGTTTAATCTGAACGGGCCGGACCGGGCTTGGGCCTCAATGATTAATTTGACCGGGCCTGGTCCGGGCCTGGGCTTGGTGTTCATGGGCCTGGGACGGCTCGGGCTGGGGGTTGGTGGGCCCGTGGCGAACACTGAACCAGACAACTATGGAAGGCACCGGAGGACTGTAGAAAGCGTCAGAGGCTACGTAGAGCGACGGAGGGCCTCTGACGGCATGGGAGCAGGTGACGGAAGGGGGCGGAGTGGGCGGCGGACGGGGGCAGGTGATGCGCAGGAAGTGGCCGGTCCCGGCGGAGGAGCGTCCTCAGCACCCTCCGCGGAGTCTGCGCCGGTCTCCCGCCCACCTGCCAGCCACCGATCGACGGATACCTGACCCACCACGGCGTCGCAAACACCAGCAGGTCGGCCAAGCCCCGCCTGGCCGCGCGGCACGGCGCGGCGCGACAGACAGCGGTGATGTATCGAGTCGGACCGAGCCGTACCGAGCCGCGCCGAGCAGCCACGGTCAGCCACGGCCGTCGGACACCGCGTCCCCGCCTCACGGCCAGACAATGCAGGCCGGCGTGCAGGCGCAGCACCGGTCCGCCGGCGGGCCGACCCGCCGAGACACGTTTCATGGGAACCGGCGGCCGGGGGCGGCTCCAGCTCCGGGAGGAGGGACGCAGCGCCGGTGTCCACCGCCGAACGGCCGACACAAATCAGCAGGCACTCCGCGTCGGAGCTGCAAGGACGGCGGCGGCGGTGGCGGCGGAGGCGACCATCTGTCAATCTGTCATCAGACGCGCATCTGCCGCCGCCGCCGCCGCCGCCGCATGTGACGCTGAGATCCGAGCGGCGGACCGCGTCAGGTGGCGCGGTTCACAGCTCAACAGCGCAGTCACGACGTGGCTTACGAGACGATGTCACGAACGCGCGAGTAAAAAGGGTGCGGCGCGGGGGCTAGGCGAGACGGAAGCCGACGGCCTCCACGCGGACACAAACCGCCGCCGTGCGCCGTCTGCACCCTCGCCGCGGTCACGGCGCATCCATAATGCATCAGGCGGAGCGACGGGCGGCAACCGCCACCGAAAGCAAACTCACCCTGATCTGCCGGGCAGCGGTGGTGCTCCGACTCCTGCGTCCAACACGGCTCCAGTCCCCAGTTCAACACTCGCTCCGACACAAACACCGAATCCAAAGTCACCACGTTCACTCGCTGGATCTCGCCACGCCAGCGCGTCACGCCTCACGCCTCACTGTGAGTTCACTGTTGATCTGTTCACCGCGAGCGGACCCGTCTCACCGTCGCGGCCGCCGACACCGTTGTGAGGCGGCCTTTGTCCGGCGGGACGGTGCGGGGCAGGAGAGCGGCCGAGTCGCGCGCGCCGCTGCCGCCGCGACGGTACCAACTGTACGGCCGGCCCGACAGGTACCCACTGCCGGCAGTGGCGACCGGCTCCTGCGGCCGGTACACTCTCCGGCAGCGGACCCGCGACAAAGACCGGCCTGCCGGGGAGGCCGCCGCCTGGCCAGCGCCTCAGCCGCGCCTCGGCCGCGCCTCGCTCGGCGCCGAAGAAGATTACGTCATGGAGTGATTGCAGAGGTAAGGTGTTTTATCTCTCAGCGAGGCCCCATCAGCACCGCAGTCGGGCTGTTCTGGCGCTCCGCACGGCGCCGCGAGCTGGCCGCGCAGCAGTCTCTCTGTCAGAGGCTGTACTACCCTTGATAGGAATGTGGGCAGGGACGGCCCGGCCAGGACGTCGCCCGTACACGTCTTGTCTGTCGCCTGTTTTCCTTGGTGACGGAGCCAGGCGCGCTGTCGTGGGCCGAACCCCCGGCCACCGACCATCTTCGTGACCGGACAAGTGCAGTCGTCGCAAAATGCTAACTGATGTGTTATTGGAGGCATCCGGGCCCGCGGACAGTGTCATCATGCCCCCGAGCATTCGTCATGTCTGCACAGCTCGGCAATCCAGCGAGGACGGACGCGGTCCGTGCCCCTCTGTCGGATCACGCCGCGATAGACGGAGATGACGCCACTTCGGCTTAGCACGGCCGACAGTCAGGCTGCCGAGCTGCCGGCTCCGCTGCCGGCTCCGCTGCCGCAGAGTAATTACCAGACAGGAGACAAAGCAGGCGGTGCCTGCTAAATATTCATGCTACCAACGGTGGCGCTGCTGCATCGCCGCCTTCAGCCCGGCCTGAGAGATGAGCGGTACAAACCACCAGCCAGCTCATGTAGTTTAATGACCAAACCTACGAACGAACTACAGTTAAAGCGCATATAAATAAAACAGTAAATAAACAGTGAATGTTATCAAATATTCGACGACCATTTGCCTCAAAGAACATTTAACAGGACCAGTGTTGTGCGAAGTATGTATAGGGGAACTCGTGATCTGTTCGATAATGTGTTATGGAACTGGCCCGTTCGGTCAAGACAAGCTGGCTAATCAGTGCGGTGGCTAGACTGGGACGTGTCTAAGCCAACCTCATCCTCATCCTCATCCTCATCCTCATCCTCATCCTCATCCTCATCCTCATCCTCATCCTCATCCTCATCCTCATCCTCATCCTCATCCTCATCCTCATCCTCATCCTCATCCTCGTCCTCGTCCTCGTCCTCATCCTCATCCTCATCCTCATCCTCATCCTCATCCTCATCCTCATCCTCATCCTCATCCTCATCCTCATCCTCATCCTCATCCTCATCCTCATCCTCATCCTCATCATCACCATCCGTGCAGTTCACGGACTGCACCCTGTGTCGCTCAGCTCGCGATTCTGCGCCGCTCCGCTCCACTTTGAGCCGATCTGTGCGCGGCTGAGTGGCCGTCGCTTGCCGCCTGGCTGACGTCTGCAGCAGAGGGCTGTGGAGGCCGCAGACACGCGGTCCAGCGGCCAGCACCGCCAGGTCGGCGTCATGCGTCCCGGCATCGTCACAGCTGTCAACTGCAAGGCCTCGGCAGTCGGCTCTGGTCGGCCTCAGCCAGAGTCCGGTCCGGTATCGCCACATCGGCAGGCGTGACCGCGCCGTGACGGCTGTCACAGACGGCAGGAATGCCACTCATGACGGCTGTCACACGGTCACGGACGCAGGAAAACGGACACCCCGGGCCTGGCAGGTATGCGGCCTCATGAGGACCAGCCTCATGAAGTCCAATGTCGTAAGACCAGCCTCATGAAGGCTGTCATAAGACAGGGCAGTCCAGTAAGTCGCATAGCATTTCACAAACTTGCAGACGAATGTAGCGCCGGCGAAGGCCATCTTAACCACTATCCGCTAAGAACAGTTAATTTCAGCGAAGTTCTCCTTATGGCTCTGATATTTCCTCTGTCACCTCGCGTTCAGAATTGACCGCAGAAGCCCAGAGAATGAGCAAATCGAGCAACTAAGCCTCACGGGCAGACAGAAGCGGCGGGCTGATATGCAGAAAGAGGCTCTGATCTCCACGATCCACACAGATCGGCAAGGAATGCAGACTGAGCGCAGAAGCTCTCGGAACCGCGACCGCACATTTGCCTTATCGGCGATGCGAGACGACATTGGCATTGTAAGGCGACCTTCTCCGTACTGCGCGTCAAACAGAGAAGTCTGGCCGTGTGCTGCCGCGGGCGGCTCCGGCTGGGGCCGCGCCGGCTGGGGTCGCGCCGGGCTGGGACGGAGGAGGCTGCAGCTCGCAGTCGACTCACAACTCAGCCTCTCGGGAACACAGCGGCCCGCGGCCCGCCGCCCGATCGCTTCGTGTAATCCTCCTGCTGGCCGTCGGAGAGCATGAATACGAAGGCGCGCGCGCCGCCATCGCGGCAATAATCAGCTTTCTGCAGACGATCGCGGCGCGCTGGCTTCCGCGAACCGAGCGGCGTCCGGCTCGCGAGCTGCGGGGGACGCGGCGAGGTCGTACCAGCGCCCATCCCTGGCGCCGGCCGCGCGCGCCCAGTCAGCCGCAGCCCCGCCCAGCGCCCAGACAGGAATGCCGGCCGCTCACGGTTACCAGAAATCTGCCGAAATCGCCGCCAATCGCCGCCAGTTGGCGAATTCTGCTGCTGGCTAATCCGCGGCAGGCGTCCGCCTTGCAGGCGCATAGCATCGGGTCACGCAGCGGCAGTGGACTTTCTTTCTAACCGGGCGGCCGGCGGAAAAAGTTTAGCTCGTTAGCGGACGGTTTGTCCGAGCTCAGCCTGCAAAACGCCGCCGCGTCACCGGCAGAGCCGCCACGCCGTGACGCGCCGTCACAAACCAGAGCGTCACACGGCGTCACGCGGCGACATTCCATCGGTATTACACCAGCGTTACGCCGGCGCTACACCCGTGTTCCAGAGACACAACACGCGTCCCGGCACGCTGATTTCGGCGATCTGCCCGTGTGCTGAACCCTTGTGCTGAACCTGGCCGTTCAGTGGGTCTCTCTCTGAGGCGGATCGGCCGTCAGCCGCGGCCCGGCCGGGCGCGACGTCCCCGCCCGTCGCTGGCGGCGCAGCGTGACGGGCAGCGCCGCGAAATCGCCTCCGTCACCGCGTGGTGACGCCTCCGTCACCGCGTGGTGAAGCCTCAGCACGGCCCTCGGAGGGATCAAAAGCCGCCGGAGACACGGGTCGGAGTCCTCAGTTCCGCCGCCAGGGTCGGAGTCAACGACTCCACAGGCATCCGCCACGACTCCACAGACATCTACCACGACTCCAGACATCCACCACGGCTCCACAGACATCCACCACGACTCCACAGACATCCACCACGGCTCCACAGACATCCACCACGGCTCCACAGACATCCACCACGGCTCCACAGACATCCGCCACGACTCCACAGACATCCGCCACGACTCCAGACATCCACCACGGCTCCACAGACATCCACCACGACTCCAGACATCCACCACGGCTCCACAGACATCCACCATGACTCCAGACATCCACCACGGCTCCACAGACATCCGCCACGACTCCAGACATCCACCACTACTCCAGACATCCACCACGGCTCCACAGACATCCACCACGACTCCAGACATCCACCACGGCTCCACAGACATCCACCACGGCTCCATAGACATACACCACGGCTCCACAGACATCCGCCACGACTCCACAGACATTCACCACGGCTCCACAGACATCCACCACGGCTCCACAGACATCCACCACGGCTCCACAGACATCCACCACGGCTCCACAGACATCCACCACGACTCCAGACATCCACCACGGCTCCACAGACATCCACCACGGCTCCACAGACATCCACCACGGCTCCACAGACATCCACCACGGCTCCACAGACATCCGCCACGACTCCACAGACATCCGCCACGACTCCACAGACAGCCGCCACGACTCCAGACATCCACCACGACTCCAGACATCCACCACGACTCCAGACATCCACCACGACTCCACAGACATCCACCACGGCTCCACAGACATCCACCACGGCTCCACAGACATCCACCACGGCTCCACAGACATCCACCACGACTACACAGACAGCCGCCACGACTCCAGAGGCATCCACCACGTCTCCACAGATATCCGCCACGACTCCACAGACATCCACCACGGCTCCACAGACATCCACCACGGCTCCACAGACATCCACCCCGACTCCACAGACATCCGCCACGACTCCACAGACATCCACCACGGCTCCACAGACAGCCACCACGACTCCAGACATCCACCACGGCTCCACAGACATCCACCACGGCTCCACAGACATCCACCCCGACTCCACAGACAGCCGCCACGACTCCAGAGGCATCCATCACGTCTCCACAGATATCCGCCACGACTCCACAGACATCCACCACGGCTCCACAGACAGCCGCCACGACTCCAGACATCCACCACGGCTCCACAGACATCCACCACGACTCCACAGACATCCACCACGGCTCCACAGACATCCACCACGGCTCAGCTCAGACGAGGGTGTGAGCAACGACCAGATAATCAGTGGAAAATGGAGGAAGGGAAGCAATACAAAAGTGGAAAGGGATAAAATAAAAAGTAAGAAGAAATGAGAAAGAGGATTTACAAGGGCGTAAAGCAATGAAGAGACGATGTCGATGTGAGGAGAAAACATAGACATCAAAGTCCCTCGAAAATGACAAGGAATGGAGAAAGGAGGTGTGGTGACCAAAATAAGCCCTGCAGGTGTCACAGAATGACAAAAAGAGTCTCGTCACAGGAAAAGTGAGAGTGGCGCGATAACAAATTACCCCGGGACCCGTCTCGCACGTTATATCACCGGCCACGCAAAAAGAACCGGACCCGGAGCGCGACCAAAGTGTTGGGTAATTATCATGGCGCGCTTGCCAGTCATCGCCCGTGGGCGCACCGTTCGCTGATAGGCCGCCCTTCGACGCAGATGAGAGCGAATCTGGTCCCCTAATTCGCCACGGTGGGTGCGGCGACACCGGCGGCGGTCCTGGCGGACGGTGGCAGAAGTGGCGCGCCTGCGGCGGTTTTCGTTCCCGGCCGCGTTTGAAAACTCTCGGCCCGGGCTGTCGTTGGCGATGGAATGTCGAAGGAATGTGGCCCGTCCCAGGACAAATAAAGCCGGGAGAGCTGGAAGGGTGCCGGCTGGGCCGAGCTCCACCACCTGGCCACCTGGGAAGACTTCCCGCCGCCTCCCGGCTGCCTCCCATCTGCCTTCACACCGTCTCCCACACCGCCTCTGACGTCTTCCGTCGCTCTCAGCGCCTCCCGGCCGCCGCCAGCTGCCGTCAAGGTCATCATGTCCCATGTACTAGGCGATGGGAGGGCCGTGGGCACCTCCTCGGGCCGGGCCACGACCCCTGCAATCTGCACGGCACCGCAGCGCGCCGCGCCGCACCACACCGCGCCGCACGGCACCGCACGGCCCGCGGCCAAACCACCCTCCACCGCGCCGGTGACACAGGATTCCGCCGCCACCGGCTGCCCGGCGGCGGCGGCGGCCGCGGCGTACCGCCACCATGTCGTCACCACCAGTAACAGCGTGCAGGCTCACCGGGACGCACGTGGCCAGTGTCACCGGACGCGCCGCCCCGGCCGCCGGCGAACCTCCGCTCGGAGCCCATGGTCTTTGTTTATCGGTGCCACTCCCCGAGCGGTGGCATTTCCCGTCTGCCAGACCTAGCTATGGCGCCGCTGAGACCACCACCGATTTCGGATTAGTATAATGCACGGCACATGATATAAACCACCCAACTAAGTGTTTTGCACTGCCGGTTCGGAGCCCCACCCGTTCGAATTCCATCGTCTCGTTATCCGGAGCTGTTTGTTCTCTAAACGTACGCGCTGATTGCGATGTTATCGGGGGACGTCACCTTGATCGGCACCGGCTGACCGCGCTGCCACTCCGCCGCTGTCTGAGCCACCGCAGCTTCCTGAGTCGAGAGCTGCCGAGCTGCAGAGCTGCCGAGCTGCCGAGCTGCCGAGCTGCCGAGCTGCAGAGCTGCAGAGACGCAGAGCTGCCGAGACGCAGAGCTGCCGAGACGCAGAGCTGCCGAGCTGCAGAGCTGCCGAGCTGCAGAGCTGCCGAGCTGCAGAGCTGCCGAGCTGCAGAGCTGCCGAGCTGCCGAGCTGCAGAGCTGCAGAGACGCAGAGACGCAGAGCTGCAGAGCTGCAGAGCTGCAGAGCTGCCGAAACGCAGAGCTGCAGAGCTGCAGAGCTGCAGAGCTGCAGAGCTGCAGAGCTGCAGAGCTGCAGAGCTGCAGAGCTGCCGAGACGCAGAGCTGCAGACCTGCCGAGCTGCCGAGCTGCCGAGACGCAGAGCTGCAGACCTGCCGAGCTGCAGAGCTGCAGAGCTGCCGAGCTGCAGAGCTGCCGAGCTGCAGAGCTGCCGAGCTGCAGAGCTGCCGAGCTGCAGACCTGCCGAGCTGCCGAGACGCAGAGCTGTCGAGCTGCAGAGCTGCAGAGCTGCAGAGCTGCAGAGCTGTCGAGCTGCCGAGACGCAGAGCTGCAGAGCTGCCGAGCTGCAGAGCTGCAGAGCTGCAGAGCTGCAGAGCTGCCGAGCTGCAGAGCTGCCGAGCTGCAGAGCTGCAGAGCTGCAGAGCTGCCGAGCTGCAGAGCTGCAGAGACGCAGAGCTGCAGAGACGCAGAGCTGCCGAGACGCAGAGCTGCCGAGCTGCAGAGCTGCCGAGCTGCAGAGCTGCCGAGACGCAGAGCTGCCGAGACGCAGGGCTGTCGAGACACAGAGCTGCCGAGACGCAGAGCTGTCGAGACGCAGAGCTGCCGAGCTGTCGAGACGCAGACACGCAGAGCTACCGAGACGCAGCAGCCGGCCGGCTGCAAACGGGTTGCAGCCGGCAGCTCTCGACGGCGGAGGTTCGGCCAGTGCAGGGGTCAGCTCAAGGTCGGCCGGCGGCCAGCCGCCAGACGGCGGGTCCAGCGGGTCGGACGAGTTTTGACCTCATGAAGAGCAGCAGACGGCTGCACTAGTGCACGCCGCCGCCGCCATAAACCAGCCGAGATCGGCTCCGGCGGCCGGGCGGCGGCGGCGGGAGGCCGAGCGGTGAGGCCACGGAGCTGGGGTACCGCCAGGTGGCGCCCCGGTATCAGACTTGGTAGCCAGCTACAGACGTACACCAAGGTCGCAAAAATATTCCAAAAACGTTTAACTAAGCAGTCCGTGGTCCGTAATATGTTGTGACCGTCTATCTCCTTAACGTTTCCGGAGGAAGGCTTTCCGAGACCTGCTTGGGGGCGGATTCTCTCAGATCTCCGCATTTTGCGATGATCTTGCAAAATGCGGAGGATTTGCTGAGCTTGCATCGCGCGAAGCTGTGTGGGATCCTGCCTCTTTTCTGGAATCTCTCGGCTGGAAAGTGTTTGCCTCTGAGAAGCAGCGCTGCGCCGTTCTTTGAGAAGGCACGTTGCACAAGGCGACTGGCCGTGAGACAAGGCGACTGACAAGGCGGCTGGCCGTGAGAGCGAGCACCGTGAGCCGGCTGAGCCGCACCGCGCCGCTCGTGACGCCCTCAGACCGGACCGCGGCGCCCTGCAGAGCCGGCTGAGCCGCGCCGCGCCGCACGTGGCGCCCTCGGACCAGACCGCGGCGCCCTCAGACCCGACCGCTGCGCCCTCAGACCCGACCGCTGCGCCCTCAGACCCGACCGCGGCGCCCTCAGACCCGACCGCTGCGCCCTCAGACCCGACCGCTGCGCCCTCAGACCGGACCGCTGCGCCCTCAGACCGGACCGCGGCGCCCTCAGACCCGACCGCTGCGCCCTCAGACCCGACCGCTGCGCCCTCAGACCCGACCACTGCGCCCTCAGACCGGACCGCGGCGCCCTCAGACCCGACCGCTGCGCCCTCAGACCCGACCGCTGCGCCCTCAGACCGGACCGCAGCGCCCTCAATTCCGGCCGCGGCGCCCTGCAGAGCCGGCGAGCGGCGGCCGCGGTTCGTGACAGCGCCAGCCGACAGAACACGGCGCGGATCGCGCAAAGCGGATCGGCGCGCGCCGCTTTCCGCATCCGCCTGGAAATCCACTCAGCTATGCAGGAATGAAATGGAACAGCATCATCGCAGCTGAGCCGCCGTCAAGGTCCCGCGCGGCCGGCGTGACCGGTCACCCCATGGCCGGTCGGCGGTGTCCCTGCTCCTCCGTGCCGTGTCCCCTCCAGCACGGCACAGCGTCACGAGCCAGCAAGTGATCCCACGCCACGGCCGGCAGACCGCGGAGGCGACCTCGACCGGTCGACAGTTTCACCGGGCGCTCACAGAAAAATACGCCGGCCATTAGCGGATAAAATCGTAAAAGACGTGACACCGAGCGAGCTTTACACCACGACCGCATCGTTTAGTTGGGACACAGGCCACGGCCACTGCGACACGGCCGCGCAACCGCGTCCCAAAAAGAGGCGCATCGGTGACGAAACGCGGCGCGCAGATTGGCGAACGCGGCGCGGCGGACAATCGGCGCAAACAGGCTGCGACGCGCATCTGTCACCGGCTGCGGCGCGATATTACAATATCTGACGAGAGGGCGGCGCGGCGGCAGATAACGGGAGGCGGGGCTAACGGTCACGGATCCATAAACGTCACATTCTCCGGAGAGGAGAGCTGGACGCGCCGCGCGCTGTCTCCGCTTTCCGTGCCGTCCTCAGGATTTTCCACTCACCCGACTGGACGGGTATAAAAAACCAGGCACTTTGAGGCCCGACCGGCCGTCGCTACGTAGTGTCGTGTGCGGAACGTCACCGGGTCCAGGCAAGGCTGGAAGCGATGCCGCCTTTCAGTGTCGCACTCTGTCATGCCCCATCCTGTTATCGGCAGAGCCAAAAGTCAGATTGAAATATAGGCAGGTTTAGCATGTTGCAACATAAATCAAAGATGCATCGGGACAGTGCAGCTCGAGCGAGCGGCGATTCGTGTTCCGGACCTGTCCTTGACAGCCACGTTTTGCTACAAGTCGTTCCCCGAACAAGGCGGAGTGCATTCGGTCACGATAAAAATCGGCACCACTGCTTACATGCATCATTAGCAACAATGATAGGGGCGGAACTTTCCGATACGCGAAAGACAGCAACAGGATGGGCACATCGCGGGTGAATGATCTGCCCCATAAAATCTCGCACAGACATCGGGATTATAACCGCGCAATGGCAAAAATCGCCACCGCAGTTGGGCAAGACGGAAATGTACCAGACGGTTGTACAAACAACTGCAGACGACACACATGTTTTGCGAAATGCCATCAGATCGGGCGGCGGGTGCAGCCCGGTCCGTTACCCGTGTGCACAGAATCGAATCGACAGGCATGTGTCTGGAATCCGCCCCCGAAACCCGCGGCGGCGGTGGCTTTGCACGCCCACTGCAGAAATCCTTGCTTTCACCCCAAACTTTCGTAACGCTCCTGGGGCGCCAAGGACACTGCCGCGATGCCTCTGATGCCACCACACACCACACCGGTAGGCTTTCCAGCCCTTCGCTCCTGATCACACACCTAAGCAGCATCCTGTCAAGGATTACAGCCAGATCCTACTCGTTGTCTGGGCATTGCACATAACCCCGACCTGTCTCCCTACACAGACCCTTTAACCCTTTAAGTTCCTTCTAGTATCGAAGTTCCAATTCGTTCCCGATCCAACAAACGTCGTTGCGCGGCATCAGTTAAGGGAAACTCGACTACAGCCCAGAGAGACCCACCCGCGAGGCAGCGGCGTCCGGGAAGGGAAGAGTCGACGCTGCGTCGGCATTTGTCGCCGCTGCGCCGCCAGTGGGTCAGCGCCGTAAACAGCGCCGCGCGCGCAAACAACTCAGCCGATCGGGGACGGCTCCAATCGCGGCGCACCGGCGACAAATAGCGGCGCGGCCCCCGGCGCGTTAGCGCCTCCCCTGCCGCGGCGAAAGTGGTGGTGCGGCGAGCAACGAGACAGCCGGGGGTCGCCGGCGCACGGTGGCCGCGCCGCAGCCCCTGATTGCTCGCCTGTGACCTGCTGTGACCTGCTGTGACCTGCTGTGACCTGCTGTGACCAGCTGTGACCTGCCGCGGCCTGCTGCAGCCCGCTGTGACCTACCTAGGCAGGTCAGCGGCGGCTGTTTGTCGCCAGGCTCGGGGTCGCTGCCGTCCACGCCGAGCCAATCAGCCAATCGACCTTGTGCTGCGGCCGGCAATCGGAGGTTTTTGCGGTCAATTCGGTAGCTGGTGCCGTTTGTTTGGTGGACACTTCCGACTTCCGACAGCTGCGACATCGCAAGGCCGCTGAAGTTACCGTCCCACTCTGCAGACTCGAAATCAGCAACACACCACCTGCCACTCCGAGACGCACAACTTAAATGGTGTAACATTTCCCAACATGACACTAAGAACGTGTTCTTTCAGTCGTTTAGCCGATCCTTTGCGTTATGATTGGCGTGTGATCTCATGCATACCGGCCTTATCGGAGCGTGTCGGACGCGATACGTTCGCCAACAACCATCTCCACATGCCGCCACCTTTGATGCCCGTGTCAGCACGAGCTTTATCCGGGCCGGGGAGCGCCCCATAGCAACACACCATCGGGACGGCACGTGCATTTTTGCATATGCCGCATTATCAATGTTCCGTGGACGGGGAACATTCGGCAAGACATTGGCCGGCCTTAATACCATAAAGCTGCTTAATTGAAACACCTAAAATTTTGGCGAGCATGACTGAGCCGCAGTTCGTGTTTGACGAGCATGCAGATAAGGGGAGCCAGCAACGATTTAAGGATGTCGACGCCATTTTCCCGTGCAGAATCGTACGTCAGGCTAAGCTGAAGTGTATGCCTGGGGAAATGAGAACATGAGGCATTAGAGCAGACATATTTCAAGTGCAGGTAAATAATCCGGCAGGAATTTCCGACTTACCGCCAGCCGTGACTGCACTAAAATGGAAGGCCCGTGCTGGAGGAACGTTCACATTCCATCGATCATGATGTCCTTGTGGATACACAAAGGTATGCTTTACCCTGTCATTTGCCCCTCATCGAGGCTTAACAACAAAGGAGCTTTCAGGCTGAATTAATTTGACTGTTTTCGGCGGACCCGCTGACGGATAAGGCGTTCGGGTCTGAGGGGGGGGGGTGGTCGGTGACGGGCCTGACTTGCACGTCACCTGGCCCGATACGCCGCCGATAGCCAGCGAAGGCGGCGTTTTTGTGGCCGGCGGACATCGCCGATAGCTTAATCCAGCCGTCCTGCTGGAGGCATCTCGTCGTGCATTAATTGAGACGAAGCGCAGCTATTCGAAGACGGTAATTTGGGCGTCATGAGACTGGGAATGCCAGGCATTATCCCATCAGTAACGGCGGCCCTGGCGCCGTGCCAACTGGGAAACCGAACTCCGGAGTTATCACCCGTTACCGCTGTTACCGCTGTTCTCTCCCGTTACGCCCGTTACCACCAATTAGCGCCTCGGTTGTGGAGAGTCGTGGCGCGTTTTACCGGTCGATTTACCACCCGGGAGTCGGGGCGGTCGGCCGCGCGGTTGCCACCGCGACCGTCTACAGTTGACCATGTCGAATAAACCTCTGCGCCGAGTGGGCCTCATTACGATTTCAATAATTTTCCGATAACTAACTCCGTCGGCCGATGAGCTGGCCGGCTGGGCATGTCTGAGAGGAGCGGTCGGCGGCGGACGGCGGGCGGTGGGGTGCATCTGGCCCCTCCCTGGTACCTCCGCCTTCTCCGACACAGGACGATCATCCAGCGCCAGCCATTCTAACGAGGCCTCCGTGAGTACCGCCCGGCTAACGATGCCAGGGTGGGGGCGGGGGCGGCAGGCGACCGGCAGTCCACGCACAGGCCCCGCCATCAGCTCGTTCTCACCGACCACCGGTACAAACAGTCCGCCGTCGCCGCCGCCCCCGACCGACCGATTAATGTGGAGGCACGGCCGGTGCGGCGGCGGCGGCGGAGGCGGTCGCGGCGGGCGGGCGGAGTCGCTCCAGATTCGGCCGGCTCCGTCCGTCACGTGCAGTGCTTTTTACTCGGAATGCGGCCGTTCGGGGAGGTCTGGCCGCGCCGCCTCCCTGCCGGGTGCGCCAGAATGCGCCGCCGGAATCTCAGAGTCCCGCTCGGCAGCCACCGGAAGTTGTCCGCCGACGCCGGTCTATGTCACAGCAAATGGGAACGGGCCAGAGCAGGAGCGCCCCGAGATACCGAAGAGTCCGGTCAGAGACGACCGCGTCGACAGCTTCCACGCCATCAGCTCTAAACCAATATCCACTCCGAAATCACAACACAGCGGAGTTTCACAGCCGGTAATCATATCCCCCGCGCGTCAGTGAAATAAACCGTCCTCCCCGGCGCTGACACTGACCGCCGCCCCCATTTGATCCGTCAGCGGACCTCCGGAGCCCGCTGCCCGGCCGGCGGCGCCGCCGGCGGTCCCGTCACCGGTATCTGACGGCCGCTGACGGCCGGCGGCGGCGCCCATTACCGACAGAGAGGAGACGCCCGGCGCCGGCGGGGACACGTCGCCGCCGTATCCCTGGACCCACCGCCGTCACTGGTCCGAGGTGGGAGGAGGAAGACGCTGGACGCCACCCCCACGGGACGGCCACCCCACCAGCTAATTGCGCCTCCTGGGCTGTGCGAAGAGCTGCGGCGAGGGCCAGACGATGCGTCTCACGCCGGCGGCGACAGCCCTCAGCCACGCACAAAGAGCTGGATGATGTGCGCTCGGCTGGATGATGTGCGCTCGGCTGTAGTGTACCCCGCGTGGCCGTCCCGGTATGACGGCCTGCAGCAGGCCGGTCGGTGGCGCCCTGCTTCATTCCGAGGGTCCGCCCTGGGGCCGGGCCTGGGGCAGCTGCGAGACCATCCAGAAGCACGTGACGAGCGCTGGTGAGCGGTGCCGACCCAGCCCGGACGCACGAGCACGGTGCACGGCGGAGTAACGAGCACCACACACGCACGGCGGCCGCCCGGAGCACGGCGCCGGTCAGCGGCGGCACGCGCGGAAGGTCGTACGAGCCCCGCTCCCGCTCCCCGCTCGACCGATCATTGTTTGGTCTGCGTGCAGCGGTCGCGGCGCTTTTTCGAGCACGGTCAGATGCGGTAACCGATGCATGGTCGGCCGGCACGCAACGCGCGCTGTTGTGGAGTCGACAACCACTGCTCGCCGCGTAAAAGTGTCACGCTGCAGAGCGATTAGCATTAGCATTCTGATTTTAGTCGAGACTAAACTGTGCCGTTGGGCGCTAATCCTATTAGCTGTCGCCGCCTGCCAGGCCTGTCAGGCCTGCCAGGAACGTCGCGCTGATGTCAGGCGCGACGGCGACCGCGCTGGATTCCGAGAGCGGCCATCGCGTCATAGCGACACCTGGCGACGACGCGGCACTGGAGGCGTTCGCAGGAAACAGGGTCGGGACGCAGGGGCAACTCACGCTGCCGCGCTGTGGCGACGACGCGGCACTGGAGGCGTTCAGAGGAAACATGTTCGGGGTGCAGGGGCGACTCACACCGCCGCGCTGTGGCGACGACGCGGCACTGGAGGCGTTCAGAGGAAACATGTTCGGGGTGCAGGGGCGACTCACACCGCCGCGCTGTAGCGACGACGCGGCACTGGAGGCGTTCAGAGGAAACATGGTCGGGACGCAGGGGCGACTCACACCGCCGCGCTGCACAGTGGCAGCGCTAACAGTACACAATCGGCGATGACGGACGGTCCAGTGACGTGGCGTCACCGACGTCACCCTACGTCATCAGATACCGGCCGGCCGCGCCGGACCGAGGCCACTTTCGCTGCGGCCGGCGGGACGGGACGGGTGACACCTTTCCCCGTGCGTGGCGGCGGGTCAGCGGAACGCCAGCGAAACGTCGTGCCTTTTTAGCGGTGGCCGCCGTTGAAACAAATTGTCAGCAGCCTCGTCACCTGCCGGCCGGCCGGTCGGCAAGTCGGGGTGAGAGGGGTTTTGAGCGGGTCGGACCGGACCCGTGCGGCAGCCGGCGGCGGGCAGCTGGGAAAACTGGACAGGGGCGAGGACGAGTGTCGGTGCATGGCGCGACGGCGGCGACCCTGGGCCGCCCGGAATGTGACACACTGTGCCGGGACCCGCCCCCGGTGACACGCTGTGCCGGGACCCGCTCCCGGCGGCGACCCTGGTCCACCCCGGAATGTGACCACTGTGCCGGGACCCGCCCCCGGTGACACACTGTGCCGGGACCCGCTCCCGGTGACACACTGTGCCGGGACCCGCCCCCGGAATGTGACCACTGTGCCGAGACCCGCCCCCGGTGACACACTGTGCCGGGACCCGCTCCCGGTGACACACTGTGCCGGGACCCGCCCCCGGTGACACACTGTGCCGGGACCCGCTCCCGGTGACATACTGTGCCGGGACCCGCCCCCGGTGACAACACTGTGCCGGGACCCGCCCCCGGTGACACACTGTGCCGGGACCCGCCCCCGGTGACACACTGTGCCGGGACCCGCCCCCGGCGGCGACCCTGGTCCACCCCGGAATGTGACACACTGTGCCGGGACCCGCTCCCAGTTCGCACGATCAGCGCGGGGCGGCGGTTTGAAAACGGCGGCCGACAAGTGGAGACGGCCGGTGGCGGTCGGTCGGTCGGTCGGTCGGTCGGTCTCTGGCCAGCCGTTCAGGGTCGCCTAACGGCCGCTCTCAGGAGACGCGCGGCTGCGGGCGGCGACGTTAACGACGCAACCGCCGGCGACGATTACCGGCCGCTCCGCCGCGCGACGCACACCGCTTTAGCATACCGCTTAAAACGCCAGATGGGTATCACAACGTCATACCGACCGGGAAGTGGAGACCGGGAAGCGGTCCGTGTGGAGGAGCTGCACGAACCGCGGAAGGGTTGGAGATCTGGAGGTCCACTGCACCCAGAGATTTGCTGGGTTTTACGTAAGCTTCTATAATCCCTATCGGCTGCTGCGGCATGTCAGACATCTCGGCGATCAGCTAATGCATGACGAATTGGATAAAGCTAATAACTCGACGGTGGTTGGAGAAACCTACTAAATGAAACGCCCACTGTTGAGATTGGTTAAAGATCGAGGGTACGAATCTGTCCGTCCAGTGTTGTGTGTGTGCCTGATAGTAACTAGCAAGAGGAAATGAGCGGGCATCCTTTACAGGCGGCAGGCAAATGATCCCAAAGTGGTACGCGGCTTTGTGGCGCGGGTCAACACGAGGTCAACCTTCTCTGCCGGCAAATCGCTTGCATTAGCACAGATTCTCCGCGACCAAATCACCGCTAATCATTCAGGAAACGATGTCACGGCGGCGCCGGCTCTGCAGGAAAGACTCGGGGCCGTGGGCAGCGAGCGGCTCGGTTCCTGCCGGCGCCGCCCGAGCAGCGAAGCCCGCGGAGTTCGGTCGCCGCCGCGGCTCTAACCGTCCCCACCGAGCCTCATCAGATCCCACCGAGAGCCCGGGAGCCCGGGAGCCCGGGAGCCGGACGGCCGCCTACCGCCTGAAATCATAGGCGTACACAAGGGGGGGCGAACAGGGCAACCCCCCCCCCCCCCCTTCTGAAGGTCTGTACGTGCCTCATTTGGTCGAGAGAGAAAAAAATGAATTATATTTTTTATTTTTTAGAGAAATGGTGAAAATATGCCCTTTTAAAAATATAGTGGGCCAAATCTGGCGAGTTTTTTTGGTGGTGGTACTTTATGCCCCCCCGGAGCAAAAAATTGCCCCTCCTGGAGTGAATCCTGGGTACGCTGCTGCCTGAAACATGGGCCGAATCTGGCCGACACAGGCGGTGAGCAAACACGGCCGGTGTCATAAATACCGGGCCGAGGCCCGACACGGCTGGCCGGCCACGGCCTGGTGCACCTCACCACCGCCGGCCGGCCGGCCGCGCCCCGAGCAGCGGCCGCCGGAGACTGCAGCCGTGCATGGCAAGCTAACCAGGCTCGGCCACGCCGGCCTGCACGCGCGGCACTGCGCGCGCGCGCTGTGTGTGCTGTGTGCACGTGCAGATCTCTGTACACACATAGAGCGCGGTGCGGCGAGGCGCGTCCGACTGCGGCTATCTGTTCTGAAGGACATCAGATGGCGGCGGTGGCAGTGGCAGGCGGAGATTGGCAGCCTCAGCCGCCGGCTGGGGGTGAATTCCTGATGGTCTGCCGGCGGCCGGCGGGGGCGGCACGGACGCTGAACATATTAACTAAGCAGGGCTTTAGATAGAGTGGTTATCTGACATCACCCCGGTCGGCATTCGGTGGATTTTTGTCGGCGCCGGCATCGATTTCGTCCAAAGCCGCTGGTCGTGTTCGCCTATCCGTTCGAGTCGTGACCGAGCCAGATCGTTACCACTGATCAGCGATAATGTGACAAGCTGATCACAGAGACTAAGCCTGATCCGGTACAAGGCCGAATCGAGCATCTTGAGGAAACGGGAAAAGTAAGCCCGCGTAATGCATGAGATACAAAAGCGGAACATTTTAAATTCCGAGCTCCGCATCACGCCTGGCGGACAAAGAACTCCGCAATGCATCAGGACATAACCAGTTTTAACATTAGCACACAATCCTGCCGGGGAGTAAAAAACCACGGGAAGCGTGACCGGTCGGCAGCCGGCGCGAGCGAACCATTTCTGGCCGGACACTGCAAAACTGCTCATCAAAAATACCTCTGGCATTTCGGCTTTCCAGGCACCTGATGGGAGCTTTGCAGGTGGGATGCCCCGCCCGGACCAGCACAATCAATGCCATGTGTCCGTCTGAATGTTGATAGCGCGCGCCTCGCGTGAGAGCGCAATGACCATCAACAGACCGGTCGGCCCGTCCTGCGCGCGCCAACGACCGATCCGCGTCGATACCGGCGGCGATAATTTGTCATGGCGGCGGTGCCTCCCGGCAGAACCGCGCTCTCAGCTGCAGAGCCCTAACGGTGCTCACAGCCTGTCACGTCTCCCAGTCTTCCAGTCTCCCAGTCTCCGAGTCTCCCAGTCTCCCAGTCTCCCAGTCTCCCAGTCTCCCAGTCTCCCAGTCTCCCAGTCTCCCAGTCTCCCAGTCTCCCAGTCTCCCAGTCTCCCAGTCTCCCAGTCTCCCAGTCTCCTAGTTCCCAGCTCCCAGGGTCTTAGCATAGCGTATCGGCTCGCAGTATCACTGCTTGCAGCAGCACAAACCAGGGTCCGTTTCAGCTCCCAGCCTCTCAGAGACCAGCGTCCTAACTTCAAATCTCCGAGCGTCTCAAGTTAAGTATCCAAGGCTTTTGTCTCGAAGCTAAAACCTCCCAGCATCCGGACCTTCCAACTCCGGCCGCCTGTTTATAACGTCACTCAGCCCGCTATCGTCACTATAACGTCACTCAGCCCGCTATCGTCACTATAACGTCACTCAGCCCGCTATCGGCGAGCGTTGAAGACAGAACATCCTTCCGGCCGACATCACACCGCCGCCACCGCCGCCGCCGCCGCATGTCGCGATAGGGCCGCACCGATAATATAGGCGAGCGGCGAGAATCTATCTGAGGACCGCTCGCCGGGCCTCTCCAACGCGGGCCGCGGTGAACTTCCGACGTCGGCAGCCTCTCGGGCGGGCAGCGCGGCACTCCCAGCGGGACCTCCCAGCCCACGCGAGGTCACGGTTCAGCGCCGAGCCGGCCGCACGGCCGCCGGAGCCGCGCTGGATCCCGTGCACGGCTGTCTGTATCCGTCAGGAGGTCCGACAGGAGTCCGTGCGTCGTCTGTGGTCCGTCCGGCGCAACGAGGGCGCGGTCCTGTCCGGCCGGACCTTCGATACGGCGGTCACGCCAGAAAGTGGTCCCGCGAGAGATAGGGAAACGCCGCGACTCCAGGTGCCGTTACACTGGCCGTGAAATTAGGTGTGGTTGTCGACTTTTCCTGGAGCCGGGCGGCTCGGGACGTAATCGGCTCTGGCGTGCACGGATCTCGGCAGGCTCGTTACCGGCACACGCTGCGGCACAGATGTTCCGCAGACTGCCGTGCGCTCTCCTTGAAACGTAGATGTAGCCCGGAATGTAGCCTTGGTGTGTCAAACAAAACGATTCAACGGTTCCGGGTGACTCCCGATTCAAACCCTGGCCGGAATTGGTCGGCTGGGCGCCGCCGCCGGCAGCTGCCATAAAGCGGCGCTCTCAGTGGGCGGCGGTGTCAGCGCGACTGTCTGCCGCCGGCCGTCACCGCGTCCTCCGCCAGCCGTCACCGCATCCTCCGCCGGCCGTCACCGCGTCTGTCTGCCGCCGGTCGTCACCGCGTCCTCCGCCGGCCGTCACCGCGTCTGTCAGCCGCCGGTTGTCACGGCGTCCTCCGCCGGCCGTCACCGCGTCTGTCTGCCGCCGGTCGTCATCGCGTCCTCCGCCGGCCGTCACCGCGACTGTCTGCCGCCGGTCGTCACCGCGTCCTCCGCCGGCCGCCACCGCGTCCTCCGCCGGCCGCCACCGCGTCCTCCGCCGGCCGTCACCGCGTCCTCCGCCGGCCGTCACCGCGTCCTCCGCCAGCCGTCACCGCGTCCTTCGCCAGCCGTCATCGCGTCCTCCGCCAGCCGTCACCGCGTCCTCCGCCGGCCTTCAGCGCGGCCGGAGAGCGGTGGACGGCGCTGGCTGGCCCCGATCTGGCTCCGATCGAATGCACCAGTCATCTGATCTGAAGCTCCGCGGTCAGCCGCGTCCGAGCGAGCAGCCGGTCAACAGCCTCCGGCCCACGGCAGACGGGCCAAACGGGTCAAACGGACCAGACAGACCAGATATCGGTCCCGATCGCAGAGCAGATCATCACACCAGCCCCGACCAGATCCGGATCCGGATCTGCCGGCCAGTCCGGCTAGACCAGGGACATCACCGACAGATTCGACCTTTGGCCGCCCGCCAGCCCACTCTGCCGCCGGTGACGCGAGCAGCACTAGTGATGGACGCGATGACCTGCCGCACCTGGTCCCCTATGAGCTCACACCGAGCTCCCCCCTCCCCCCCCCCCCCCTCCCTCCCCCCCCCCCCCCCCTCCCCCCTCCCCCCTTCCCCCCCCCCCTCCCTCCCCTCCTCCTCCCCCCCCCCGCCGGCACCCCTGACGGAACACGGCCGCCCGCTGCGGCCCGCGGCGTCCAGCGCCGCGCGTCTGGCGCGCGGCGTCCAGCGCCGCGCGCCAGACGTCTAAATCCTGCCGGCGCTGGGCTGAGAGAGCGATTAATTCCGCTGGGAGTAACGGTGAGCCTGCCACGCTGAGCTGCACTGCATGCCCTGCAACTGACGCTCGGTAACAGGCGGAGCCGGCAGCAGACGGGCGCAGACGGCCGCAGCCAGCCACCGCCGCCGGCGCGGCTCCACCGCCTGGCCAGACACGAGACGGCCGTGCTGTCTGGCGGGCTGACCGGCCGATGGTCTCCGGACGGGCAGGACGCCGCCTGGCAGAGTTGGCAGATGGGGTGAAGCTACACCGGACGTCGGCACACCCCGCCTGGCCGGTCACATCTCCGTGCCGTCTCAGACCACCGTGCCGTCTCTCCGTGCCGTCTCAGGCCCGAGCAGGCAGCGACGACCGGGCATTGGGTGGAGCAGCGACACATGCTGCATCTATGTATGGGATGGTACCGAGGCGGGCCGCCGGCTGTCGAGCTCCGCTCATGATGGTTGACGGCCGCGCTGAGGGATCATTGATAACCGACCGATCCCTGCGGTCAGCACGGCACTGATCGAACGCTGACCACGTACAGCACCGGCGGGCGTCAGACGCGCCGGGAGGCCGCTCCCGGGTCACCGGCGGACACCCTAGGTCGGTCGGCTACCCCGCCAAGGTCACCGGAGAGGAGAGCGCCGCTCCCGCCTCCGGCCGACGTTCGTCCGACCGCCGTCCGACGGGCCTCTCGTAATCTCAGCATTAAGGCGCAGTCCGGCCGCTCGCCTCGAACCGTCTCGTAACGCCCGGAAATCCCATCTGGACTCTGCCATGCCGCTTGTCTCGACCTGATCGTGAGCCTCCTGGTCAGAGTCAGAGTCAGAGTCCGCCGTTCTCCCGGCTTCCCGGCATTTCTGAACGGGACGGCTCATCAGCGCATACCGCCCTCTGTTCTCGGATCCCTGACCGGCCCCGGAGAAACCGTGTTAGCATATATCCACCGGCTGGCTGGCTGGCAACGGCCGACCGATACGGCTCATTTTACAACCCTCTGATTGGTAAACAAACAAAAAACACGCGCCGAAAGTGGAAGCCACGCCACAACAGAACTCGATCAAGTTAGTCCTGACATCATTTCTCTCCCATCGATCGATCGGGGAACGTCTCGGCAGTCCGCCAGGGAATCCACCGAGGCACGGCAGACGATAGGCGGGATGTGCTGAATCGCGGCCGTCGCTGTATGACACAGCAGATGACACACAGAATGGGACGGCACGGCCGGCGACAGTGTCGACAATCGCGGCGCGCGGCGACAGTGGTGACGCGTTGGCGGCGGCGTCGGCGCGCGGCCGGGGTCGTTCGTTGACCCGCGGCGTCGCCTGGCCATTCAGACAGCTCTCGGCCGCACCTGCCCGCCGTCTGAGACACTGCAGCGGGGTATAAACCTGCCGCGGTGCCGCTCATTTGCAAACCCGCCACCACCGCCTGCAGGCTGCCACAGGCGGCACAGGCGGCACAGGCGGCGGCGGCGGCCGACACCGGGGGCTGACCCGGCGTCTGACCGGGCGGGTCAGCGGGTCCGCGCTGGTTCGACACCACAGAGCTCTGCAGCTGCAGCCATATATCGCCGGATCAGGTTCCGCGCGGCTGGCTGCCCATGCCTGTCTGGCCCACATGACTAACGATGCCATGTTCCAGACGCGTTACCGGTGTCTGTGGCCGGCTCAGCAGCCCGGGCGCGACCGCGGGCGGCTCCGGAGACGTCGCGGTCACGGTTCTCCTCTTAGTGCCGCTCCACATCTCCCGACAATGGTACCAATCGCGGCTTACCGCCGACCGGAGTAATTACGCTCCTTAGATGCGGCGGCCGGCGCGTCTCTCTAAGAGGCTTACCGATACCTGCCGGCAGATCGGGTCACGATAAAATGGCAACGCACGCACGCCGTACTTCACACGTCGACGCACGCACTGCCGCGTCGCCTCTGCGTACGTGCTGCGGGATATATTCCTCTATTCCTCTCGTCAGCACAACACTGGTAAACGCTCTGCGATAATCGCCGGGACAAAAATAGCTCGATGGCGGCAGCGTCAGCAGGGCATGTTTGCCACCGCGTGTTGACGACTGATGACGGTCACTGACGCCGGCTGCTGACGCCCAATGACTCCCAGCGCCTTCCATTGACTCCTGCCACCGCCTGCCTCCCGACTACTCCTGCTAGTGCCGACTCGGCAGACCCGGCGCGGCGACCCCGGCTGACTCTCACGTCCACGGCGGCGGGGCGCGGCCCGACCCGGGGTCGGCGAACGCTGATCGCCGGCCGCGCGGTGCTGGTGGTGGCGGCGGTGGTGAGGGCGCGGCCGATTCATTGCTCGCTCCCCGGGGGTTCGGCGGTCAGCGGCCCGCCGACGCTGACGCTGACGTAGCGCGCCATCATCATCAACTGCCCGATCGTAACTCCGGCGTGCAAGGCCGCCTGGCGGTGACCTGGCGAAGCTCAGTGTGGGTCACTCTCCGGTCCGGCTGGGGAGCGCCATGCACGGCTGAAGGCGGGCCGGGCCGCGGCACACGTGTCTCCATTGTGCGCTTATGATCGATGCCGGATGGCTGCCTTTGTGCGCCGGCCGCCGCCGATCGGGCCGCCGAGCAAAGGACGCGCCGCCGCGGTAACGGTGCGCCGGGTTCGCGGCGCGCGCGCAGCCCACCTGACCCAGTGCCGGCGCCGCGCCGCGCGCAATTACGGCCATTACTGCGCTACATGGCCGGCCACCATAGGGCACCCAGCGCTGCTCTGCCAGAAGTGGGCCGACCAGCGGAGATATGTTACACGGGCCCGATCGCTGTGCGATGCTCTGCTTGTCCGGCCTCGCTCGACTGACGGGCGATCACACAGGTGGTCACACACGGCCTCCGCGGTCATCGGCGCCGCATTGTGCGCCGGAATAGCCACGCAGAGCGCCACTCTGGCGTCGTATGCGCCGACATGCCGCGCGAGCTACGCCAATTGTCCCGCGCCGCCGCCGCTGCGCTAAGTGCTCTCTCTCTCTCGGCTCGTGCGTACAGAGATCGCGTGCGCTGAGTGCAGGCCGGAAGCCGCGGCTAGTGAGGTGAACGACTCCGATCGAGCGCGCCGCGATCAGAAAGGAGCCGACTCTCGCCGTAAAAACGCGCGCTCACCAGCGGTGGTCCCACTGACCCTAAATTGTCAGAAACGGTATTGTTTACGATCGCGCGACGCACGCGGGGACAATCAGGTGGCATTCCGGCCCCGCGGGGCTGCTCTCCGACTCCCACCGCGCGACATTTCTGGAACTCCCGCGCCGCCGGGAAAAGGAGGAAAACCGCGCTAATGCCGCCATAACGGGCCGGCCGGACGGCGGAAAGCCTCGCGGGTGTTTCCGTCGCCGAGGCCGTGCGGATGATTCAGGGAGGCGTGTATGTGTGTGTGTGTATGTGCGCTCATGCTGACTCACTCGGGAAACCGCAGCCGCCCCGTTGTCGACTGACTGACGAGCCAGTCAGGTGGGAGTGGTCCGAAGCGGCGTGTCCGGCGATCCAGAGCGCGCCCCGGCGTCCGGTCAGCCGGCGCAGCGGGCGTCATGCGTCCTGCACCCTCCGTGCGCGACTCACTCTCCGGAACACAGCCAATTACAGTCCGCCGTCCGACCGTGAAACGGACGCGTCGCCCGCGCCACTACACCTGACCACGAGACACGGACCGCGCACCGCGGCGGCAGAGGAGCGAGACGAAACTTCTCCGCCCGGTCAACAGGTGGCAGTGCTCTCCAGAGGCCATTCACACGGCGTCGGCGGCCGGCTCGTGACGGCCGCGGGGCGCCGTTAATTTGGACATGGGAGCGGCGGTGGCGGCGTCGCGGCTGCTCGGTACAGCCCTCCCTCCCCCACCTCCAACCTCTCGGGCCACTCTGGCCTGGCCGCCGCCACGACCACTCCGCCTCCCGTGATTGGAGACATCCCGGCGAACACCCATTGGCCGCTCCACCGGCGCACAGTGGGCGAGAACGGCCTTTTAGCGCGACACGGCGTTTCTGCTTCAATTTACGGCATCGGTTTGAACATGTAGCATATCAATGGATAGCTGATGAATCAGGGAGCTCAAAATATGCACTTTATTTTATCTGGGTTTAACCTGGCATTGACCGGGGGAGGCAAATATTGCCCCCCCCCCCTCGTTATCTCCGGAACCAATGATCGCAGCGAGACGCGCAAGGCGGCATTCGAAAGCTCTGTGACTCGCATCTACAACATACTCGAAATTGAGGAATTTAAGTCACATATTAGGTTAAAGTCGGGTCAAAGGTCAAAATCCAGGCATTTGAGTTTATGGGCCATATTTTACATCCAAAGCCTTTGATTGCGACCATGATCACCCACAATGTTCCCAAAGGTGTAATACACATCTCGCATGAGCTAAAGTGAGATTCTTGGCAAAGGTCAAGGTCAAGGTCAGGTCACAAAAGGTCACTATGCGCAGAAATTATACGAAAGTCATGCGACACATGTTGTATTATTACAGTAACTCATGACGTCATATTTGTTATTGCGTTTTTAGCTTTTATTGACCTGATACAGACAAATACATGCCAGCACTGTATTTCTGAGACAAAACCGGTCTAGAAACATGCATTTTGTATTTATATTCATCAATTTCAAATTTTGACCTTACGTGACCTGACCTTGATCTGAGCAGAGCTCGACACTAACTGCACTTAAATGAGGTCAGATGGTAAAATGACTATCACTATCGAATTGTACGTGTACTATAGTACACGTACAATTCGATAGTGATAGTCATTTTACCATCTGACCTCATTTAAGTGCAGTTAGTGTCGAGCTCTGCTCAGATCAAGGTCAGGTCACATAAGGTCGATATTTGAAATTGATGAATATAAATACAAAATGCATGTTTATAGACCGGTTTTGTCTCAGAAATACAGTGCTGGCATGTATTTGTCTGTATCAGGTCAATAAAAGCTAAAAACGCAATAACAAATATGACGTCATGAGTTACTCTTACTTAGGGAGCCATAAGTCAGTCAAAAACAAAGATATTGCTTTGCAATTTGGTTTGAGTATTGGCCATATGTGGTTCTCCAACATATATTCCGGTTTTTGGAAAATATTTGAAAAGTTTGATTTTGAGGGCATCTTTTTAAACAAAATATTTTTGTGATTTTTTGGGGGGTAAAAAAAAATCGGAAATCAGAGATAGCCATTTTGTAGCCCTTGTCATTTGCTATCTTTAAACTTCTATCTTAAACAATGGCCTTTGTACGGCCAGTTAACTAGAGACAGCAGAGATCCGGGCATTGTAATGGCGCAGAGTTAATAGTGATGTACACCATAGAATAAGCTGCAAAATAAAAAGCGGCAAGGTTTCTATGGGCAAGGTTTCTTTTAATAGGCACAAAGTATAAATGTCCGGCCTCGCTCGACTGACGGGCGATCACACAGGTGGTCACACACGGCCTCCGCGGTCATCGGCGCCGCATTGTGCGCCGGAATAGCCACGCAGAGCGCCACTCTGGCGCCGTATGCGCCGACATGCCGCGCGAGCTGCGCCAATTGTCACGCGTCGCCGCCGCTGCGCTAAGTGCTCTCTCTCTCGGCTCGTGCGTACAGAGATCGCGTGCGCTGAGTGCAGGCCGGAAGCCGCGGCTCGTGAGGTGAACTCTAAAGAGGCAGAAAAATGTGTCATCAAAGAGGAGAACCGTGGAATGAAAATTGTAGGATTAACTCAAGTTTTGATTCTGTTGGCGAGCCACTTCAAATAACATATCTCACTTAATGCTGGAATATAAAATGCTAATTCACATGAAAAGGTCATATATAAGTATTCCTGGCTGCTGATGATTTGTACTTTCAAGAAAAAATACCACAAAGCCTCTACGAAACGTTCTTCGCCTCTCACATTAGCATATATCCATGCGATGAGAATGAGGTGCGCCATAGCAATATCGGCGGCTGAACAATAGTGTGTGTTTGAAGACATGGTGCATACAAATAAAAAAAATTATTGGCGAATCGGTGTTATACTTTGATGCTATGGACATTTTTCTTGAAAATGAGCCGTATAAAATAGACATTTTTGACATTTTGTTTGTCACCCCATGTCGCGCCGGAAGGCCGTTATCACCCACTGTGCGGCGATGTGAGCGCCTCGAACCTGACGGACGGCAACGGCGGTCAGCCAACCCGGCCGGACACACCCTCACGGAGCTCCCGGAGCTCACGAGCCTCCAGTGTTTCCCGGCACGTGCTGCCCTCGGCTCGTGACGGTTCGTGACGGCCGTCCTCCCGTGTGACGCGGCTGGCGGACCCCATCACACCAGCGGCCGGCCCGGCCACTGGCGGCGGCGCCACAAAAAAGCGCCGCACGCGAGCTCCGGCCGGCGCTATGGCGTCGACGGGCGGCGTATGAAATCACCGAATTAGCATAGTCGGCCGGCCTATCCGGGTCCGGCCCACAAAGACAAACAGTCGCCGCTCCTCCTGGCCGGCCGGGCCGGGCAGCGAGGGGCGGGGCCGGGCAGGGCGGGGCGGGGCGCAGCCGGAGTGGTGCTGGAGGGCCGGTCGAGTGTTACGATTCCGTCCTGTCCAGGGGTGGTTAGGTCTGGTCGTTAGACGCATTCACACTCACACACGCACACACACACACACTCACACACGCACATAGGGTGGTACAGATAACACGTAAAGAACACCAAGTCGTTAGGCAGTTAGATTTTGAAGCAATGGGACCGTCCGACACAAAGCAGTTAGATGTTCAGCAACAGGAGCCTTAGCCATGCACCTTCTCTTGAGGACCCCTCCCAGGAACTCACCTGCTGGACCTGCCGTCCTCGGCCCGCTCGGGGACCAGCGTGCTGCCGGAGTGGACGGAGCCCGGCTCGGAGGCCTCGGAGACGGAGGCGCGCCTGGCCGCCTCGCTGCTCCGCCGGCTGGTGTCCACGCCGATCAGGTACTCCTCGGTGAGGTACTGCTGCAGCGCCGGCCGGCCCGGTTGCTCCCCCTCCCCGCGCCGCTCGGTCAGCGTCTCGGCGCTGCCGCTGCGCAGAGACAGGCTCGCGTAGTCCGCCTCGGAGTACGGAGACGTCTCGTAGCCAGAGTCCTTGGTCAGTTTGCGCGCCGAGCGGCGCTCGCGGTCTCGCTGCAGCGGCCGTGTCGGCTCGTCTCGACCGTCGCCGCGCCCGCTGCCGCCGCCGCCGACGGAGACGACGCCGGAGCTGACTCCGCCGCCGCTGCCGCCGACGACGTTCTCGTAGGTGGGCGGCGGGTCGCCGCTCAGGTCCGGCTGCATCGCGTCGCTGTCGACGCTGTCCCGCCGCCGCGCGTCGTCGGCGACGCTGCGCTTGCTGACCTTATCATGGAAGCTGTGTGAGCGTTCGGTCTGCTCGCCGCGCGCCTTGGCCTGCTTGGCGCGCCGTCGGTTGGCCTTGCCCTCGCTGTGGTAGTGCGGGTTGGAGCGGTCCGGTGGCGACGCGCTGTCGGCAGCGTCGCCCTTGCCGGCGCGCAGCGCGCGCAGGAACTTGGTGGCGGACTGCAGTTTGGTGGACTCGCGCCGCTGCGGTGGTCGCCGGCGGTTGGGGCTAACCTCTGTGACCTCGGTGACCTCGTCGTCCACCACCTCGCAGGGCTGCTGCAGGTCCTGCGACCCCCTGTCAACAAAGATACAGATCAGTCAGTGATGGCCGGCGGAGGAGGGAGATGTTCCGTGAAGTGTCTGGTGTTGCAGCATGGCCTGCTGCTGTGCAGGTACGTAGATCCTGTGCGGAGGAGGGTCGTGGAGGACTGGTGGTGACGGTGGCGGGGCTGACGGCCGCCGCCACATCTCATGTCACGGACGCGGTGATAAGTCACGATCACAGCTCAGTTCTCAGCACCAGCTGCTGACGCCAGCGGGGCCGGCCGCGGGTCGGCCAACACGGTCCGGCTCCGAATGGGATACGGCGATTAGCGAACACTGGCGGCGTCGCGGCGCCGACACGGGAAAGCTGGGCCCGCAAGGTCAGCACATGCCGCCCGCCCCCGCCCACAGGGCTTCCAGCGGGGACTATAGCACACCCCGTCAGAGGCTGCAGCAGTCCAGGTGTGGCAGCAGTCAGCACACCCTGGCAGAGGCTGGACCAGCCCAGGTGGTGAGTCACACCGGCAGAGGCTGCACCAGCCCAGGTGGGGCAGCACACCCTGACAGAGGCTGCAGCAGCCCCAGGTGGGGAGTCACCCCGGCAGAGGCTGCACCAGCCCAGGTGGGGCAGCACATGCTGGCGGAGGCTGTAGCAGCCCAGCTGGACAGTGGACACCCTATCAGAGACTACAGCCGCCCGGACACGGCTGTGGGGGCGCTGTGACGTCAGAGCCCGATGCCGATCGGTGGCGTTCGGCCGCGATCAATACCATGCAGGTGGACGAACGTGTCCACGGCCTTATCGCCCGGCCGCATCGGCTCGATAAAGATGACAATCGCGGTGGCCTTGCTCCGTCGGTCATGCTCGTTTGGGACGGGACAGCAAACAAGCCGTAAAGAGCCGGCCGGAGGTGTAAATACAGCCCGGACGGCAGCCACAGGACAAAGCCCGATTACCATAGCCGTGTTGCAGCGAAGGCCAGCAGAGCTCCGACATTCCGAAGCTGCGATGTCGCATTCCATGTTACAAGAAGCTCTGGAAAGTGGCCGGCTTTGGAATGTTCCATATCGTGCCGGGGCCGAGTCGGCAGCTCGTCACTCGGCTGTGTTCGTGTCGAGCACAGAATGTTCGTGCAGTCTCCATGCAATTACTGCTATCCGTTCATGGCAGCACGAATTCCTATCCGCGTTCATGGCAGCACGAATTCCTATCCGGCGGCATCCGCATTCGAACCAACATGGCCCCATTTCTTATTTCGCACGAGATCTCGCGAAAGCTGACAAATGAGCGTCGCTTGGCCATTTCGGCTGCAGCATCTTCAGCCGTCCGTGCCGCGCGAAAGCCGTTTCCGCCCGGCTAGGCGGCTACGCTGCACTCCGTTCCGTGAGAGTTCAGCCGGCCGCGCCAGCCCACCACGCTGCACGGCCAGCCGCGTCCGTAACGTTTACGCTGTCAGCGCCGTCGGCATCACGCCGTGACCGATCACGCCGTGGCCGCCGCCGCCGGAATCCCGACCATTCGCCGCGTTACTGCCGCGTTACTGCCGCGTCCGGCACGAGATGACGCTGCCGGCTCCCGCGGCCCGCCGCTCGTGGAAGCTCCAGGATCGTGGCTGGCGGCTGTGCCGTGCAGCGGTGGCGCCTTCGTGACACGACGCTCTCTGTCGTATGACCTGAGCAGTGACGGCGCGCGGCTCACGGCCGTCCTCAGCTGACCGCGGTGTCCACGGCGGAGCGAACAAGCACGACCTCTGAAGGTCACCCGTCGCCCCCCCCCCCCTCTTCCTCCCCCGGAAAGCGCCGATGCAGCCCCGTCGCCGCGGAACCCGTTCCGATCTCAGGAAAAAATTAGCTAGATCTGGCCATTCTGCGGAAACCCGGCTGGCTCTGAGCAGCACCTGCCGCCAACATTCCCCTCGGGGCGGACCGGGATTCTGCCCGGCATCGCGGCGACTGCGAGAGCTGAGGCCAGATGAGCGGCGCCGCAAATGGAGACGGACATGGCGCGGCGGCGGCAGGTGTGGCGCGGCGCCGCCTCCGAGCTGCACCTCCGCCCCGGCCGCTTTACGAGTGGCGCGTTACCGCGGCTGGCGAGTGGCGAGGCGAGCTGGCCAGTCGCTGTCGACCCCCTCAGGAGGCGCGCCTCCCGTGCACGGCATTTACGATCTCGTTCGGCGCCGAGCTGCGGTCGGCGGTGGCGCCGAGATGGCCGGCCTTCCGGGTACCGACCGACCCGCCCTCCCCCGAGAGCTACCCCGAGCCGGACCTGGCGCCCAGGGACCTGTCCTGCCGTCTGCCGGCTGCAGGCTCCAGCTGGGGAGCTTACATGTCCCGAACCAACGCATCTGAGCCAACTAACGCTTCTGGGACATGCGCTACAGACTCAAGAATCTGTCAGACTCTGGTTTCAAAGTCGCGGATTCTGGCAGAGTCCTGAGTGCAGGACTGAGTATTGACACCGGTGTCTGTTGTACCCCTCTGAGCCTGTCCGGGTCGACCCGCGCTCCGCGGTGGGTCCGCTCCAGATTTGACCGCGACCCGCTATTCTGTCTCCACGGCAGTGCCCTTCACGGCACTCCGACACTCCGGCACTCCGGCAGACTGGACGGCTCTAATCCGGGGCCACCGCCCACTCCGACCCGGAGCGTGCAGTGTCAGACAGACGTGCGCGGCGCGGCGCGGCGCCGGGACGAAGGTAAAAGTCGGCTGTCCAGTGTCCGTTCGGACGCGCCAGCCAAGGCCAGCCGCTGCATCACGTCATCGAATCACTGATGGAAAGCTACCTTAACCGGCCGCCGTGCCGACAATAGTTTAGATTTTTAATAAATTTGGGCAGCTGGATTTTCCCTGGATGTGCTTGTGTCTGATAACAGGCTAATCGCTCAAGGCTCAACAGAACTTGTTTCATGGATTCGAATTTCATTACCAAATGCGCTTGCCCGCTGTTCAAGTTGGTGGTGTCTACCCAGGCGCCAGTTGTCCGCCCTCCCTTCATCCGACCCTGTGGGACCAAGGCGGTCTCTCAGACCCTTACCTATTGAATTACCCTTCCTCACCCGACCCTCCGTGACCAGGGGTCGGGTGTACTGGCGTACTTCCGAGTGCATGGGCTTGGCGAGGTTTCACCGGGCGCCACACCGTCCGCCGCGGCCAGATTACGCCAGCTTCCGGCGCCACTGCCGCCGCTGCGGGCGCACATCCGGCAGCCTCCTGACGAGCGGAGCCGCCGCCGCCGCCGCCGCCGCCGCCGCCGCCGCCGCCCCGGGGTCGGCAGCGCGCGGCCGGCACGCATTCCACACGCGGCCGCCCGACACCCCGGCACGGGGAGGTCGAATGACCGGGGCTCAAGGGCGCCGTGCAGCGCCGTGCTGGACCGTGCTGGGCCGTGCTGTGCCGTACAGGGTCGGGCACAGACGCGGAGCACGCCCACTGTCAGTCGCTGGCCGCTGGCCGGCCCGCTGGCCGCCTGGGTGGCCGTCGGTCATGAGATGACTGACGGTTGAGGCCAATGTTGTGGTTTGTTGAACTGTCGCGCAGGAATCTCATGGCGTAAAGGGTACGGGCTGACGGGTCATGGCATGCCCCAGCCGGCCACAAGTGGGCCGCACACGGCCCAGGCCGGCTACAGCCGAGCTGCATACAGGCTGACCACCGGCGAGCCGCAGTGGATCGCGCACGGCAACACGAAATGTCCTCCGCACATGGGGCTCAGGCGGCATAATAACCGCCCGCCTATTGCCTGAAACTGACAGGACATGTAAAGATCCCCAGAAACATGTACATGGCTGAGGCACGCAAGCCTACTGGCGTGCCTCGCTGCTATCGACGCATCACTGCACTTTTCCACTGTTGTCATCAGGACAAAACAGCCGCGCAGCGCCGTTCACACAGTGGAAGGACAACGCGCGATGTCCTCGCATCGCTCTATCCTGCCGACGCGCGGGAAACCCGACACCGGGGGCGGCGGACGCGTGTGAACGACACACACGCGACACGCTCGGTCGGTCCACAGTTCGGGTTCACAGTACCCCGAACCCTTGGGCCGCGCCGGGGAGGCCTGACAGACCGGCTCAGCCGGCCGCCGACAGGGCGCGGGGACGAAGATTTCAAATCGATTACCGCATTGTGAAATGAGATCAGCGAGGCGATTAGCGGGGTGAGGAGGGTTATCGGACAATATGCTTCATGGGCCGCTGAGCGATTCAATTAAAACAGCTTATTGTCATCGATATGTCGGCGATGGTCGCCACTGGCGAGCGAATCAGAGCCTAGATCACATACGTTAGTTGCGAAGGAGAAAACAGAAAGTGAAGGAAACACGTGATATTTTAACTCGGCCCCTCGAGAGCCCTGTATACCACGACAACGAACAAGAGAACCGTGGCGGCGTGGCACGTTATAATGCCGAGTGTAATGCCGAGCATAACCGAGTTATAATGCCGAGTGTAATGCCGAGCATAACCGAGTTATAATGCCGAGTGTAATGCCGAGCATAACCGAGTTATAATGCCGAGTGTAATGCCGAGCATAACCGAGTTATAATGCCGAGTGTAATGCCGAGCATAACCGAGTTATAATGCCGAGTGTAATGCCGAGCATAACCGAGTTATAATGCCGAGTGTAATGCCGAGCATAACAGAGTTATAATGCCGAGTGTAATGCCGAGCATAACCGAGTTATAATGCCGAGTGTAATGCCGAGCATAACCGAGTTATAATGCCGAGTGTAATGCCGAGCATAACCGAGTTATAATGCCGAGTGTAATGCCGAGCATAACCGAGTTATAATGCCGAGTGTAATGCCGAGCATAACCGAGTTATAATGCCGAGTTGTAATGTCGAGTGTAATGCCGAGAATAACCGAGTTATAATGCCGAGTTGTAATGCCGAGTGTAATGCCGAGCATAACCGAGTTATAATGCCGAGTGTAATGCCGAGCATAACCGAGTTATAATGCCGAGTGTAATGCCGAGCATAACCGAGTTATAATGCCGAGTTGTAATGCCGAGTGTAATGCCGAGCATAACCGAGTTATAATGCCGAGTGTAATGCCGAGCATAACCGAGTTATAATGCCGAGTGTAATGCCGAGCATAACCGAGTTATAATGCCGAGTGTAATGCCGAGCATAACCGAGTTATAATGCCGAGTTATAATGCCGAGCATAACCGAGTTATAATGCCGAGTGTAATGCCGAGCATAACCGAGTTATAATGCCGAGTGTAATGCCGAGCATAACCGAGTTATAATGCCGAGTGTAATGCCGAGCATAACCGAGTTATAATGCCGAGTGTAATGCCGAGCATAACCGAGTTATAATGCCGAGTGTAATGCCGAGCATAACAGAGTTGTAATGCCGAGTGTAATGCCGAGCATAACCGAGTTATAATGCCGAGTGTAATGCCGAGCATAACCGAGTTGTAATGCCGAGTGTAATGCCGAGCATAACTGAGTTATAATGCCGAGTGTAACTGCAATGCCGAGCATACTTCAGCAGATCCACTGCTGGTCCTGGCTGCCTTCTTGGTCACGGAATGTTACACAGGGATGTAGAAAAGTCACGGAAGGTGGGGGGGGGGGACAGTGAAACTTTGATATTGTCTTGAGAGAAACCCAACCCCCATGGAATATTTATGTGCAGAGTTGGGCGCTTGCCTTGGCGAACCTTTTGCTATTATTTTTTCTCTCAGCAAGCAAAATACAATATTTTAGCCCACAAATTGGCCGAAAAGTGAAGGGGCCCTCTCCCCTCCCTCCCCCCTCCTCTCCTCTCCTCTCCTCTCCTCCCCTCCCCTCCCCCTCCCTCCCTCCCTCCCTCCCTCCCTCCCTCCCTCCCTCCCTCCCTCCCTCCCCCCCTCCCTGTTCCTACGCCTATATTGTTACACATACACATCATCCCCAGCGGGCGCCACATTCCATTTCAAATCCCCGACAAGCCCCAAGTAACGCTTCTACAACGGACACGAAGGTGCGGCCTCCGGCACGCCACTCCACGGCGCGTCTGCGCCACCTACGTACCCGATCCAGAGCGTGACCTCAGACTTCCAGAGCCGCTGCATGGTCTCGCATGACCTCTATCGTGTACGCAGCGTCGCCTGCCCTCACGGTCTCTTACGCGCAGCCCGCTACCCGTCAGCACGCGGCCCTCGCGAGGCTTCGACTGGAGCACGGTCGCCGGCGCCGGCAGTCGGCGCACCTACCCACACCACCGCCGCGCCGCCCGTACGGCCGCCTGGCCGACGTAGTCCAGCGGCAGCGCAGGCGATTCGCGCCCTTACGCGCGCGACCGGTAAGGGTCAGTTGGGCTGGCCTCGCGATGGTACGCGCAACGGCCGGGCGGGAATGTATCCGAGCGAACTGAATCAGATCGGAGGTGGAGGCGTCCGAAGGTCTGCCGGTCCGAATCGCGCCGCATGGCGCACAATAGACCTCCCCGCTTTCGTCACAGAAATCCCAGTGCCGTCACCATTCGGTGCAATCCGCGCGCGCATATCGCGCTCATGAGTCGGTTTCCTCACCGCGCCGCGCGTGCAACCGCAGTTCGGCCGCACTGAGGCCGAACTGCCCCTTCCCCGACCCCCGTGCGTGAGCTCAGCGGCGTGTCGAACGCGGGGTTCGCGTGTCTCGTCGAGTCGCCATCTCTGCCATCTCCGCGATCCCCGCGATGTCCCGTGATTGTGGCGATCCCTCTGCGTCCGGCGGTGACGTAAGGTCCACCGGACCCGGCGTCAGACACCCCGTCACACCCCACCTCTCCCGTCAGGTCACACAAACAGACCGGCAGAGTGACGGATGCCTGCGACCTTCCCGGTACCGGCCCGCCGCCGCCGCCGCCGCCGCACACCCGGCTTCGGTTTCACAGTGGGAGGTGACAAACAGTGCGGTCAAGGCCGCCGTCGTCCGGCTCTCCCGGAGACAGATGTGCGCCGCCGCCGCGCGCGCGGGCGAGCTTCGATCAGTTCCTGTTCCGGTCGGCCGTCGCCATCGGGCCTGACTCAGCGGCGCGGGGTGCAGCAGCCGGACCCGTGCAGCGACGGTACACCGCCGGCGGCCCCCCAGCGGCCCCGCAGCCCCGCAGCCACAGCGGCTCCGGTGACTCACGCACGAGTTGCGTAATCCGAGCCGATCACAACACAGCTGACGGAGGGGTTCCGCCGGTCACGTGACCTCGCGTGACGGGGTGGTGAGGGGTGGTGTGGTCAGGCGCGGTCAGGAGTGGTCAGGAGTGGTCAGGTGCGGTCAGGTGCGGTCAGGTGCGGTCAGCAGTGGTGGTCAGGAGTTGCCATGAGTGGTCAGGAGTGGCCATGAGTGGTCAGGAGTGGCCAGGAGCGGTCAGGAGTGACCAGGAGCGGTCAGGTGGTATCATGAATGGTCAGAGGTGGTTAGGAGCGGTCAGGAGCGCGGTCAAAAGTCGACACGATCGATCAGGAGCGCTCACACCTTGTCAGCTGCTGTACGGGACCGGCGCCGGTGAGATAAGACCACCGAGCTATCGACAGCCCAGCTCGCTGGACACCGGCACCGACACACGAACGGCAGCGTCATCAGCCGACACAGCCGTGGAAAAAACCTCCACCGCAGTGCAGCAGCGGCCGCGGAGAGCCGTGTTTGCGGTGCGGTCTCTGACGGCGGGAGTGATGCGGCGCGTCATAAGCCGACGCCTCACGTCCACCGGAGATCGGAGCTGTGGTGGCCGAGTGCAGCCCGCCGCCGCCGCCGCCGCCGCGCCGCGCCATTATCCCGGCTGGGGGGCGTCATTTCGCGTTAAAGCGCGCCGCCCCGTCCGACCCGTGCGGTGCCGGGGCAGCGGCGCGGCGTCCCGTGAGGCGGTGAGACGGTCCTCAGTCGGCGCATTCCTCGCCACGCTCGGGACGGCGGAACGCTCCCGGCGGCCGGCTGGTTTGCGTTCGGTGCCGGGTTGCAAATTCAGCGGTCCGGCCCGAGCGCCGTGGCGTCGGCTGATGGGCCCCCGGGATTTGCTGCAAAAATGCGGAGCGAATCATATCATCGTGCAGCTCCAGGCGACCGTGAACTCCGATGCAGCTATGCCGACTCATCAGTCGGCGAACTGCAGCGACTCGGATCATGTATACCGCGGAGGACCGTTTACCAGGAATCCGCATGGAAATGTCACGTGCCATGTTTCTTTCCAAATCTCCCGTGTAGCGCTCCTCGGTAAAAATGTCCGACAGGCGCGCCATAAACCGACCGAAAAGGGATCCAATTGATAGGGACGTTTTTTTTTTATAACGTAGTGTAATCCGATCCACTCCGGAATTCAGATCGCTGTCTTATGAGCGGTGATTTTTTGTTCGGCAGCGGTCACGACTTTCGGCGCCGCCTCGGCCGCTCAGCGGACCGCTCAGCAGCTGCCGTTCGTGACCGGTAGCCCGCACATCTGCCCCCGTTTGGACCGACAGACAGGGCTACTGAGCGCCACTGAACAGTGGACTGTAGACACGCCTTACTACTGGAGTATATGATGCAGATCGCTTGGGCCTTGGCCGGACACAATCCTGGGGACGGTGCAATGAAGAAATGAAGACGAGTTGATGCTCTCCGGCACGTCCTACTCTGACCACTCGGATATTTAGATATAGCCTTCTGGAAGTCAAATGTGACGGCCAAAGAATTGCCCCGGAAGCATAGCACAGTGGTGCAGATCGCTGGTGCAAGCCGAGATCAGGCCAGAGACCTGTTATGGTCAGTGTTGTCAGTGTGGTCAGTGTTGTGTCGGTGTTGTTGTGGATGTGGCTCAGTGTTGCTGACAGCGTATCCCAATGGCTGCCTATTTTCCGATTGATGGTGACCCGCTCGGGCCCAGCCGTGGTCCCACCTGCGGCCCAGCGCTGTCCCTTCTGAAGCACCCCTGAGGTCGTGGTGACCGCCCTGCTGTCACGGCGCCGTCAGAACGGCGACAGATCTGCAGATGCCGTCACGACAGGGGGCGCCACCGCAGCGCCGCCGGGTCCACCCCCCCCCCCCCCCCCCCCCCTCCAGCACTGATAACCGAACACCATAGCACAGCCCGGCGAACAAAGAGCCGGCTCCGGTGCTTCCCCGGGCTTAGCTGCAACCACGACAAAGCCGTATACGTACGTTGCCAGTGTTTTGCCGGCTAACGTCGCCACGTGTCCTCGCCATGTCGCCCCAGAAGATACCACAACACACCACCGGCGCCGGCGCCATGCATTGCAACCTCGCCAGTACCAGCGTCCCCGACGCCCTCGGAGAGAGCCTTCCCTCGTCGCGCGTGGGTCACTGCCGCCGCTGCAGCATCGTGGCATGAAACGACCGGTCATCGCGTTCACGGTGAGACGGCGGCGGAGGGGCAGCTGTTACGCTGCAGATTGACGACAGCGTGGCGTGAGTGTGAAGCGACGTGAGCGACGCTCGGCGGCCATTAACCGAGTGCACCGGCGTGAAGACGCTTCTCACCGGCGTGAAGACGCTTCTCAGCGGCGTGATGACGCTTCTCAGCGGCGTGAAGACGCTTCTCAGCGGCGTGAAGACGCTTCTCAGCGGCGTGAAGACGCTTCTCAGCGGCGACCGGCGCGGCGGCGGCGGTGGCTCGCGGGCGAGAGAGCTAAATACCGCTGGTGGTCATCGGTAGCCATCGGTGGCAGATGTGGCCATCACGATGATGGGGGAGAGCCAGAAGCAGCGTCTGTTGACGTTGCTTCTAGGTGGACCTCAGCCGGTCCGGGACAGGTCCCCGCTCCGGCCGGTACACGGTGGCACACGGTGGCACGGACCACCGGGTCCCGACGTGGCCCGACGCCGGTCACGCAGAGCCCATGTCGGCGCCGGCCGGCTGGCTAGTCAGGTTTTTACCGGCCACTATCGGCGACAGGCCAACCGGCCAGGTCAGCCCCGGTGACAGCCTCCGCCGGGACACGCCTCTGTGACGACCTCCCGTACCTCCCGTCAGCCAGCCGGCTAACCTCCCGCCGGTCACTCGGCGGCGACTCCGTGGCGCCTGCGGGGCCACTCGGCGGCGACTCCGTGGCGAATGCGGGGCCACTCGGCGGCGACTGGGCGACGCCCGCGGAGGCGCCCGGTGACCGTGCAAGTGGAGACGACAGCACGTGACCGTGACCCAGCCGGGGAGCAGACAGAAGCGGGGCGTGATGGCGCCTGAATCCAGTCCGATCCGTCGCCGGCCGGGCCGGTCGTTAGCGGTGATCGTGCGCGGACGGCGACAGCGCGCCGGCAGCGGATGGCGCCGCGACACAGCGACACCACGGAGCCGGCCTGTCACTAAGCATGTGTTCACGGCGTGCCGACACCAGAGCGGGAACATGCAACTGGCAGTGGGACGGCGGGGCGAGCGGGGCGCCGCAGGTCGCAGGCAGGCGGGTGACAGAGGCGGTCGCGGGAGAGAGGAGTGGTACAGCTACAAACACGAGCTTGTGGTTATGTTGCGGCTCGCTCCAAAGTGCTGATCACGGGAACATCGGGGTCGAATACTTGGCCAGGCGGCTGTGTACCCCGGCGGTATTAAAACCAATACAACTGTAATGAAATTGAAAAGGTTTCTGTAGTCATTTGCCTCTGCCAAAGTTGTGATTTGTGTTCGTTGTCTACAAAAGAACATCACGTTAAAAACTTCCATGAAACATTCCTGGGTCATGTACAAATGAGTGCTGCAGGAAAGAGAAATACTAGCTAACTTATCAGGAAAGCCCATGTCTAATTAAAAGTCCATTACCGGGATTACTACAGAGATAAAATGCCATCGCCCGGCCTAAAACCTTGATGCTCGGCCATCAATCACAGACAACTAAAGCCTAAAGGTCGTAGCTATACGTTTATCGCCCACACGACTCATGATTTAGTCATGGAGCTACATACGTCAATATTTAGACACCAGACGGTATTGTTATCGCGTCGTACGACATAAGCCAGCGGTGCGCCAAACATTGATCAACAATATGAACTCATCCTTAATCTCCACACCCAACAGAGCGTGTCGGCAAGCGCCCGACTTTTCATACTTGTATAAAAATGTAATCAAGATACCACTATTTACATGTGCAAAACAGATCATAACGCCCCAAGCAATCCATTCAGTAAACGGTGTCTGTCTCATAAATACAAAAGAGCTCTGAACGCCGAAGACCCACCGTGCCGGCAGTACCGCCCCGGAGCCGGATGGGGCCTGAAGTCGGCACCCGCCCGGCACCCGCTCGGCACCCGCTCGGCACCCGCTCGGCACCCCGCTCGGCACCCCGCATCTCGGCTGACACGGGGGCCGCCGGCCGGTCAATGCTCTGGGTTTTCCGGGCGTCACACCCCATTTCAGCTTGCCACGTACGTGATGAGTGATCGACTCACGACCGGCTGCTCACTTAGAGTCAGCTCTTGAGTGCATCACTCCGCTCAGTGGCAGGTCGGCAGGTCGGCAGGTCGGCAGGTTAGAGTCCGCTCCCGAGTGCATCACTCCGCTCAGTGGCAGTAACGGCAGGTCGGCAGGTTAGAGTCCGCTCTCGAGTGCATCACTCCGCTCAGTGGCAGTAATGGCAGGTTAGAGTCAGCTCTCGAGTGCATCACTCCGCTCAGTGGCAGGTCGGCAGGTCGGCAGGTTAGAGTCCGCTCCCGAGTGCATCACTCCGCTCAGTGGCAGTAACGGCAGGTCGGCAGGTTAGAGTCCACTCCCGAGTGCATCACTCCGCTCAGTGGCAGTAACGGCAGGTCGGCAGGTTAGAGTCAGCTCTCGAGTGCATCACTGCGCTCAGTGGGAGTAACGGCAGGTTAGAGTCCGCTCTCGAGTGCATCACTCCGCTCAGTGGGAGTAATGGCAGGTTAGAGTCCGCTCTCGAGTGCATCACTCCGCTCAGTGGCAGTTCAGCAGGTCGGCAGGTTAGAGTCAGCTCTCGAGTGCATCACTCCGCTCAGTGGCAGTAACGGCAGGTCGTGTCTCACTGTCAGGCAACACCTCGTCAGGCTGACCGCCACTGTTCAAAGTCAACGAGCGCAACGACCGAACAATTCATCAGGTTTCAATAATAAACACAATAATAACGACGAAATACTTATGCACATCGAAGGTCAATGAGGACGCTATTTATGGACAAGGTCCTGCTATAAGGAATATTAGGAGTATTACCTTACGCGATAACATCAGCGCCTCGCCAGTTTGTCCATCCTGCTTTGATAAGCCTAATATAAGCGGTATATCTGCATCCTGTGATGTCTTACGTGATAACCTATGTGACCGACTGAAGCGGCCAAAGCCGCGTCCGTTTGGCGGGTCGAGGTCACCAAGACTGATCTGTGGTTCAGACAGCAGACCAGAGTCTTTGTGACCAGCCGGGCAGGATACCCTGCACCCACTCCTGGCGGCTGGCCCGACCTGAATCAGGTGCGAAGGGCGTGAGGTCGGGACGATGGGCGAGAGATATGGGATGACTAAGGCCACTCTTCTTGCTCAATAGCAGGTGACCACAACGCTGCACCTGTGGTTTGGTTGTAGTCGTTATCAGTGGCGGCGGAAGAGCGGGGTGCAGGGGGAGAGCTGTCCCCACTCAAGAAGTGTGGGGGGGCAAACATGATTTCCCCCATAAATTTGTAAGAGGTGCCCTTCAAGAAGCTGACCGAGGGCCCCGAGATGCAACCCCAGCCAGCCTGAGGGGCCTTCTAAGGCCGACAGAAGGCCCTCAGTCGGCCTGAGGGAGGCCCTCGGTAGACCTGAGGGGCCCTCGGAAGGCTTGCAACTTCAACATAGACCTGCCCCACGTTTTTTGCGACCATTTAGAGGCCCTGCAAAATATAGTGGCCTAAATCCGAGGAGATGCCATTTCGCGCTATTTTGTTTTGGGGGAGGGAAGGCTTTGGCCAAGGGGGGCCCCTGGGTTTCTTTGCCCCCATCCGAAAATACCTTCCGCCGCCACTGGTCGTTGATTGCTCTACTATGGACTGGTACGTCCTGGGTGCCACCTCAACGTGGGCTGGGTACCGGCTGCAGACTCGCCCCTCTCTACGGGTACCGATCCAGTTCCTGACGCACTGCCTTGTAACACAGCTGACCCGGACGGGGCTGAATCACACCTGACCTAGTCTGGAGCAGTTCTGCCGCCTTCTTTGGTCGTGTTGCATCAGCTCAGCAGCTCCGGTACCGTCACAGAGCGCCCTCAGCTGCACCGCTCCCTGTCCGGCCAGAGGTGCTCGCCTGACACCCTCACCCCATGTTGAGCACCTCTCACACCCCTCACCCCATCCGGCTGCTCCTGCATGGTCCTGACCTGCGGTGCGACGCACCGCACCGCAGGTCAGGACCATGACTCGGATATTTACATAAGCCGCAGTAATGTCCGGCTGTCCACCGCATATTGTGACCACGTCTCCCACCGGTGGCGCTGCCGCTGACAGCGCTGGCGCCGCCACGGACAGGAGAGACCCACTTGCAATACGCTCAGCCGAGGAAGAACGGATTGTCCTCTGTGCTCGGTCGCGACCCCTGGCTGCGCTGAGGTAAGTCCTGCCGGCAGTGATCCTCTGATAAGGAGGCAGTCGGAGACGGCCGATCCGCTGTCCGACCCGGGACCGTGGGAACTCGGCGCATCCGGTGACGTTGTCCCGAGACGCGACTGGGGACAGATCCCGCGCCGCACTGGGGAGTTTTCCGCGGCGGCGGCCGGCGGCGGCCGGCGGAGCCCAGCGGCCGGCGAGGGTCGGTCCTTGCAGTTTCGGAAACCGCAGACGCCGGTCCGCTGCCGGGTTCGCGCTCGGCGAGGTGATCAACTGCACGGTTCAAGCCGGGCTGAAGCGACAATCGGTGCTGTAATCCCCTGGCCGCGGTTTAGATGGTATCAACCCGGCCATAAAAGGCGACGGCCAGGATGCTTGGACACCTCCCACGACCAGTTCGCCGGGGAACCGCTGCGACACCAGCGGCCACTTTTGCCGGCCGATACCAGGAAAGCATTGTGATGCAGCCTTGAAATATTTGTGACTGTGAACTCACGGGTTTTAGCTCAGTCCCCAACGGCAGAGGTGAGAAAAAAATGATGAAACCTGCTACACAACTGCGGGAACTTTTGTATTCATACAAAACAAAAAACGTATTATCCATCGAAAGTCCTCGGACGTGCGGTCCTCGCAAGCTTCCAATACAGTCACCTGACGTGTGTTGCTTTCACAGCAAGAATTCACAAGTTTCTGCAATCGCGTAGCCAGTTTTCGTGTGTTTTTTCACATGTGTCCAGCGGGCGGCTCAGCATGCCGGCGGCGTAATCTGGAATCAGACGGGACGGACCGGAGGGAGAGCTATGCCAGGGGAGTGGGTGCAGGGAGGGCTACTCATCTGGCCGGGAGTGGCCGCCGCCGCCGCCGGCTGCTCGGTCGGGCAGATTCCTGCCATGATCGCCGAGGGCCGGTGGAGTGGCGTGGAGCGCCGAGCGGTGCTATGTGGATGTTTTTGTGGCGCGGGATGGCGGCGGTGCTCGGATGCCGACCGCCCTGCCATTCAGCGCCGAGCCAGAGTCAGCGTTTTATGACGCTCGATGCGGTCGAACGCTTCCGATAAATCCAGCCCACGCTCAAAAGCGCGGCGATGAAAGCGAAACTGTTTTAGATGCCATCGACCGGTCGGTCGCTGAAAAGGCTGGCAGGGTTTACGAGAGGATTATGCCCCTGCCCATGCCCCTCCGTTCATCAGGGCATAAACACTCACGGGTCTTTTGGCGGTTGTGCGAGCCTCTCTCGGCTTATATCTACCCCCATGGCAAAATAAATCACAGCTATGGAGGTGCCAGAGTTACACCTTTGGCGGCGAACCTGCATAAGCAAACACACGCAGACAGTCCAGGAAGATCCATGGCGCTTGCACGCTAAAAAGTGGACGGCAATAATAGATTAAAGCATTTGCCTCGCATTGGTGCAGCACAGAGGAGGTGGAGGCGGGGAGGAGGGGGGCAGAGGTAGCGACCGAACGTGCCCGAACGGCTAAACCCGACCGGGCACGTACCGGAAAGGCTGCTTATCCGGAGAGTCATTTGCAAATCCAACCTGTGGTCGGCGTGTGTGCCGCTGGGCTGCCTAGTCATCAGCAGATGGCCGTTCGTTCGCTCACTCCAGACGGCCAACAGGAAAGCCGGGGATTAGCGAACGGGAGGGGAGGGAGCGGGAGGGAGGGGGAGGGTAAATCGGCTCCATTCCCAGGTCGTGTGGAGCTACACACCGCGACACATGGAGCGTGAGTCCGTGATGTGTGCTGCATGCCATGGATGGATGCATCCTGGAACGGGAGCCCGGGTTTTATGAGATATTCGTGAGGTTCGACGAGATCAAAATCAGCCAGAAAAGCCGGCTCAAAACTGACCTTCACAGGATCTGTTGACAGCCAATCCGACGTGACCAGTACAACCCACATGACAAACCCCCGGAACACGACCTCCTACAAACTTTGTATCCAGGAGTCGTTTTTTGCCCGCACTGGAATTTCGCTGCCTGGAAAATCTTCCACGACGTTTGGGAAGCATTGTTCTTCTTGTACGTCGTCAGACTGAATGACATGTACGAATTAAATAAACTCTTACTCGTACCCCTGACCTCTCAAGTGCACTAGAAACGTATGCAATAAAGAATGGCAGCCGGCTGGCGCCCGCAGATTTCAAACTGTAAACGCCGCTGATTCGGCGGCCCGACATTGATGAGTGCATCGATACCGAATACCACGGACGACAGGGGTCACCTTGATGGCCGCCATTGTCGGCGGCATGCTTCTGCGGCTTCTGGTGAGCGCCGTGCACCGGCTCGTACAGAAAATATGCCCGGTCGCGCGCGTCCTTGCTGCACCGCCCGCCATTGTGTTATCTGGCCGGGGACTGAGTCAATGAGTCATCTTCTGAGTCGGTCTGGCCGGGGATGAGTCATCTTCGGAGTCGGGGGCGGACGCGTCTGTGCGACGCAGTCTGTCGGTGTCCCAGGGTGGACAAACGGCGGTTGGGCCTGGCCCGCAGTATATACCCGGCATAGATTGCAGCGCGATGCAGGGCGATATACACACAATGCAATGTTTCGCCGGAACACGCGGCCGGGTATCCGTCGCCGTCGGCCGCGCCGTTATATTCGGAGAAACTGTAACAGAGACGGTCAACCCGTGCAGTGAAGACCGCCGCCGGTTCGTGCCGCTCTGGAGTCGGACACAAGGACACAGGAATGCTTTCCTTACACGGCTGGATGTATAATCGCGGCGGACGATGCGGCGATGCAGATGCACGGCACGTTGCACGATGCAGGTGTCGACAAACACCAGTTTGGAGCCGCCGTGGCATGAGTGGACAGAATGCAATGCAAGTAGCGTTTAGTTGTGCGTCGTTTAGTGCAGGATGACATTATGGTCTCACAATGGAAATGTCTGTTGGCATTTCTACAGAAGATATGCAGCAGTGGCCGTCACCGTAGTTGGAACGAGAAACAAGTCGGAGATACGGTGACATCGTTTAAAGTTGTCTGATCAGAAACGACTATACAATGAATATGGGTTGATAGTAAAAAATAAAACCACAACCTCATAAGCATACAATGCCCGTTGTGTCAAGTTGTGAAGATGCATAGATCTTTGTATCGTCGAAAGGATGCCTGGGCTTATCCAATATCTAACCACTATTGTTCCCTTTGAATAATGCTGACCGACAGAAGAAATAGACAGATAAACCGCACCGCAAGTGTGCATCGGTACGAAAAGCCCGAGGCTCCCACAACCGCCAGTACACACGTCCACAGAGGGCCAGCCACACCACCGCCGAGGGTCTGGGACTCACGTGCCGGCGTCGTCCGTCGCCTCAGTCGCGCGTCCCGACTCGGTCTGCCCGGTGACGGTGTCAAACACCAGCCTGCGGACATGCTCGCCCACGCCGCTGTCTGTCCGTGACACGCAGCCGATCCGAAGCACCATGGCAGGCGCCGCGGGCCCGGCCGACATACCACGCACTGCACCTCACTCCCCGCCGGCGCCGGCCGGCCTCCCTGACTGGACCGTGGACCGTGAGCCGCCGCCGTGAGCCGCCGCCGCCTCGCCGCTGCACCTCCCCCAGGCCGGCGGACCGACTCACTGCCGGCCGCCACCGACCAGCCCTCTCCTGGGCAGCCGACCGCAGAGGAAACTCGCCGGCAGGACAGAGGGACGCCGTCAGCGCCGCTGCGACACCGCGACACAAAGACTAGTCGGACGTCACCCTCGTCACGTCACCGCGGCTGTCACCGCGGCTGTCACCGCGTCATGACTCCAGTCTGGTATCGACCGCTCCGGTACACGGCGCACATCTGTGTGTATGAGCGACAGCAATCACACGGCGCCGCTGACGCCGCCGCGTCCCCTCCCCCCGTCCTGGCCGGGAGCGTCACAGCTGGGTCGGCACGGGAGGGGGCGGGCCGCGTGTGACGGCGGGGGGGGGGGGGGTGGCTCAGTGAACGTGACTGTCATCCGGAGCACGCCTGCGGTCGGCTGCGATGACGTCAGTTTCCCCTTCCCTCCCCCGAAGATCGTCCCAGCAGATCGCTTTCTCCTTGCCGCAAAAATGTCGCCCTCCATCAGTTTGCCCCGGTACCGTAACCTCCACAAACCGGCTCATGTCCTGCGTCGCCCGGTTTTCCCGTGGTGACCGGTGCCGGCGTGTCCCGGCGGGCCCTGAGGGAGTCTATCCTCCCCCGACTCCTCCCAGCTGCCGGCCGGTACCACCGCCGGCCTGACCGACCCCTACGGAGCGGAGCCGTCCGACCCCGCGACCGGCACCCAACTGGCCAGTCACTTTTTGTAATGATGTAGCTCGGGATACGGCGGCGGCGACCTTGCCAGGCCGTCCGCCTCCGTCAAGGTCGTCAGCTGGCGCGCGCGGCCGTTCATCCCTCCCGATACCGGCTCCTCCGCCGCGAGAGGCGCCGCGCCTCGCTTCAGTTCGCCTGCAATTGCGCTGCAGCGGCCGCAGAACGAGCCGAGCGCCGAGGGTTCATGCCCCGCGTGGCCGCGGCGCGGGAGCCACCGACGCCGGGCGCGGGGCGACGTGGGGAGGAACGGGCAGCCTGCAGCGCCGGCGGAGCGCGCTCCCAAATCACATCTTCCACGCGAGCCCGGCTCTGAGTTGAGCGAGGGAGGATAGGAGACGAGAGGCGTGATTGCTGCGCCGGTGGCCGGAGGTGGCCGGCGCCGCTGTCTCGGGGTCGGCTGCTGGTCCTGTCCGGCAGCCGTGATTGGGCGGGCCGGACCACCCAGGTCGTCCCGCGCGGCGCCCGGCCCGGTCCGGTCCCCTTCCGATCGGCAGCTGCCGCGCCGCTGCGGCCTTCGCGGCGCCTTCCTGTCCTTCGCGGCGCGACGGGGCGGTGTGCTGCAGCAGTGCGGGTCGCGAGTAAAACGCCACAAGAAGTGTGTGTATGTGTGTGTGTGTGTGTGTGTGTTTATTTGCTGGACGCGCTGGCTTGTTAACCAACTCCTACACGCACCGCACCACCTCGCTGCCCTCCGCCCACCTCGGTGGTTTCCGATGGCGCCCGACACAAACACGCCTGACGTGAAAACCGCGCGCGGAAATGACATACTGGTGACGCTGGCTGCAGGGGAGTCGGTCAGGGGACGAGGGGTGGCTGGAGGGTGTGTGAGGTGCGCAACACGCCAGGTGCGGTGCGGAGGAGCCCCCGTCCTCGGCGGCGGCGGCGACAGGCAACAGAAGACGCCGTGTCGATGCAGTGTTCTATGTCGGAGTCGGGCGGCCCGCCAAACATTGCCGTGTATGGGTTATTAATACGCGGTCCGATTTTATCTTTACCTGCTTGCTGACAGCTTGTTTGGGAGGGCGTCTCGGAATTGTTTCCAGGATTTCGTGAGGACGATGTTGTCCTACTCTACAGCACATACCGTCGAGCATGGCACGACATGGACTGCACGCCACTGCATTAGCATCGAAATATGGCGCATGGGTGACGGAGTAAAAAAGGCGGGCATTTACGAATGATGTTTCATTTATTATGCACCACTCAGCCAATGCTAAGCATTTTACAGACGTCACATATGTCGAGCAGTGTTCATTAATGTAATGCAAAAGAACACGTTAGGTATAATGAGCCGTTTCGTTCAATGTTTTGGGATCTATAAAAGCCTATGACTGACTTTGAACGTCATGACAAGATTGCGACACGATTAGTTCGTTTGATCTTGATGTCAGACGTTATACCTTCGCCGCCAAAACACCATATACGATATGTGTAACTGGAAGATATACATCTTCCAACCACACGCATCACTGAGTGCCGCCCGGACGCCCGCGAACTGCATCTTTCATTTCCGTCTAGTTATTTGCGGCACCGCGGCATCTTCTGAACACGCCGCGATAGCTGTGTCTGGCGCCCTCATGAATGCAGGCTCGTGCGATGTATGCGTGACTGACACAGGACGGAGGTCCGGGTTTTATGATAGCTGACCTTAACTGATCGCACGCAGTTGCTGCGCCACCGTGCTCGTGTATGACCTGCAGATAAATAATGGCTGACCAGCTGACATGACAACTGAACAGCGTCCATGCGCAGCACGCACACCCGGCTGCAGCGTTCGTGGAATACCTGGCGACCGGGGTTGTCACGATAATTCACGGCATGCACCACAGACAGGGCGTTGGAGCGATGTCCTGGGCGCACAGTATTGCTAAAAAAGCGTGCACGCAACTATACAAGTGAGCAGGGACATTGTTGGTGCGTGTCGGCGTCGCGGTTCGCACACGATCAATTCAAGTCGCCTGTAACTGCCGCCTGATGTCGCTCTCGACTTTCACAACTATAATTACGAGCGAGCGCGAAGCGCTCGCTCGTCCTTCCGTGGTATATGGGGAACATCTGAATATGAGCGGCCCGGCCCGGCCCGGCACGACCCGTGGTGACACTTTTGAGAAGCTTATATCTCTGCAACCACACGTCCGATTGACAAGCGGACTTCTTTGCTTAGCATCCCAATCCAACCTACCATGTTTGAGACCGGTGCTCACTCATGTGGGTGACTACCACTGCGCGTGGCACGTGCCGCGTGAGGGGTGTTGAAAAGTGTTTTCTCGCAAAAACTCTGCAACGGCTGAGCCGATTGTGTTCAAATTTGGTGTGTGGTTAGGGACCTCTCAGTCGCCACTTTCCCACAAGCCAGGGGTGGGGTGCCTCTGCACGTGCGCACGTGCACACCCCTATTTTCTATCTCAGGAACGGCTGAGCCGATTGTGTTCGAATTTTGTGAGTGGTTAGGGACCTCTCAGCCACCTCTTTCCCACAAGTCAGGGGTGGGGTGCCTCTGCACGTGCGCACCTTTTTTGTATCTCAGAAACTACTTGCCCTATCGAGTTGAAATTCACCATACATTTCCTTCGCGCTCGCTCGTTCATCGCCGACTACGGCGCCTTACTGGTTTGTATACACCACGCTTTGACTAAACGCGACCTCTGTGAATTCATACCAAAAGCCAGCATCCCTTAGGATGTATCGCAAGCCAAAAATGAAGCTTGCATGTGAAGCTAAAAATGATATTTAGCATGCACTGTGCGTTTGTCGCAGAATGTGCCAAGGTGCCAAGGTGTTTTAAATCAAGGTTTCCCATGCACCGTCATTGGCTTAATACTTAATAGGTATTCAAGTTTTCAAAGTGGGGTACAGCACATTGTATCTCAATGTTTCTTTGCTCCTACGCCTTGACTACCTACATGTACATATGTTAGGCTGACCAATAGACTTCCGCGGCAAAATCGGCTTTCATCCAAAGCAGCGAGAACACGATTCGCTGAAAAGGACCACGATTACTCAAGAAATGCCCGCGTGACATGTCACGAGAATCATGTCACTGTTTCCCATTCAGCGACATAATCGTGAATATAAAGGTTACGTTGAATTTACTTTGTACGGTTGTATTTGAAAGACTTAATCGTTTAAATTTTGTATCGACCAGACTTGTATACGATTCATTTTTGTTATGTTCTCGAACGATTCATTCACGACTCAAAATCAACATTAGACGATTCAATCACGACTCAATTAGACCTTCCATTTTTTTCTCATTCGATTCAATCAAATACTTTAAGCCAGAGCTTTTGACCCAATCGATTCAAAATGACCTTGAGCCATATCAGTCCCAACTCAATCATTTTGAATCATATAACTACTCAATCACAACTCAAACTATGACTACATTTGCAACTTAGAACTGAGAAGTGATTTGAATTTTGATAGTGCTGCATCTGTATTCATATTTTTTAATTGTTGATGGAGATTACATACATGGTTGAAAACTTGAAGTTTTGGAGGTTTCTTTTTAGCTTAAAATGTTTGTTGATTGAGTCGCGAACCCGACTCAGTCAGCTCTTTAAATGTTTGTTGTCGACTCAATCATGGTTTCTACCTGAGCATATACACAAGTGGCAAGGGGGAACGGGACAATTGGTCCCCCCCCCCCCCTGAAGGTCTGTACGTGCCCGCTTTGGTCGAAGAAAAATGAATGATTTTTTTTTTCGATATTTTTTTTTGAAAATATGAGCTTTTAAAAATATACTGGGCCAAATTCGGTAAGTGTTTTTTGGTGGGGGTACTTTATGTCCCCCTGAACAAAAATTGCCCCCTCCTGGAGTGAATCCTGGGTACGCTACTGACCTGAGCTCTTCGATTCAATCACGACTCAAAGCAAGTCCTTAAAATTGTAGCGACTCAATCAGTTTGAGTCGCAAAAACTGTTCGATTCATGAGTCGCGACTCAATCAGAGTTGAATCGTATGCAAGTCTGCTCGAAACGAATTATTGCACTCGTGAAACAGGGTAATTCCGATGGATCGCGAAGAGACTGGGGCTGGGATCCACGACTTTGACATTTTCAAGCATGTCCCATATCAAAAGAATGGGGAGAACAAGGTCGAAGCTGCGTCAGGTTACAAGAAACGTCAGGTTATCGTTTTCCTAAAAAAAAACTGCCGTTTTCCTCTCGTCCCTCAAAACGCAATGACAACATGCATAACCATTACAATGCCAAGCATCGCAGACGGGGCTCGTACATGGATTTTGCATCTGTAACAAGTGTCTACACTTCTCGTTATTTACTCTTCAATCTATTAACATCCATGCCTCAATGCCCATTCGTCTACCCGTCCCGACCAAGCCTCCAGTGTTATTCCATCCCCGCACCCGCCTGTTGTGAGAGAGCCAAGCTTAGTTTGCCGTTCTCCTCCCTAGATGGCAGCAGTTCCCGGCGGTACCGGCGGCGAGGCGGGGTGCCGTTACGAACCACTGGCAAACTCGAACTCCTCATGTAATTTGAGATAATGCTCCCCTAATGGCCATAGCTTGTTTGGTCGGCTGCAGCCGTAATCATTTAAATTCAGTAAGTGCAAAAAGTGCACGATGCGGCCACAAAACCGAGGGCCATTGAACGGCGCGCGCATCATGTGAACATCGCTCCATGGAGAAATATATCCTCCCGTGCATGCCAGACGCCAGCGAACTGATGAGTAATGCCCGTCCCTGAGCAGTAGTCCGGCTAACGCGTGTCATGCATCCGCCCCAACATTTGATGACTAAGCTATCACCTCAAAGAAAGAACCAGGAGCGCTCAGGATGAAAGAGAGCGGCGCGAAAAAAAGGGCGCTTACGAATGGATGGGACGTAGACAATGGTTCGGACTGCCTCATCCGGACATCGACAACAATCTAAATTTAGCGTTCGCGTGATGCCTGAGACTATTGTCGTGACTGGTGACACCGATCTGAGTGTCGTGTCGTGTGACTGGTGACATTGATCTTAGTGTCGTGTCGTGTGACTGGTGACACCGATCTTAGTGTCGTGTCGTGTGACTGGTGACACCGATCTTAGTGTCGTGTCGTGTGACTGGTGACACCGATCTTAGTGTCGTGTCGTGTGACTGGTGACACCGATCTTAGTGTCGTGTCGTGTGACTGGTGACACCGATCTTAGTGTCGTGTCGTGTGACTGGTGACATTGATCTTAGTGTCGTGTCGTGTGACTGGTGACACCGATCTTAGTGTCGTGTCGTGTGACTGGTGACACCGATCTTAGTGTCGTGTCGTGTGACTGGTGACACCGATCTTAGTGTCGTGTCGTGTGACTGGTGACACCGATCTTAGTGTCGTGTCGTGTGACTGGTGACACCGATCTTAGTGTCGTGTCGTGTGACTGGTGACACCGATCTTAGTGTCGTGTCGTGTGACTGGTGACACCGATCTTAGTGTCGTGTCGTGTGACTGGTGACACCGATCTTAGTGTCGTGTCGTGTGACTGGTGACACCGATCTGAGTGTCGTGTCGTGTGACTGGTGACACCGATCTTAGTGTCGTGTCGTGTGACTGGTGACACCGATCTTAGTGTCGTGTCGTGTGACTGGTGACACCGATCTTAGTGTCGTGTCGTGTGACTGGTAACACCGATCTTAGTGTCGTGTCGTGTGACTGGTGACACCGATCTGAGTGTCGTGTCGTGTGACTGGTGACACCGATCTTAGTGTCGTGTCGTGTGACTGGTGACACCGATCTTAGTGTCGTGTCGTGTGACTGGTGACACCGATCTTAGTGTCGTGTCGTGTGACTGGTGACACCGATCTTAGTGTCGTGTCGTGTGACTGGTGACACCGATCTTAGTGTCGTGTCGTGTGACTGGTGACACCGATCTTAGTGTCGTGTCGTGTGACTGGTGACACCGATCTTAGTGTCGTGTCGTGTGACTGGTGACACCGATCTTAGTGTCGTGTCGTGTGACTGGTAACACCGATCTTAGTGTCGTGTCGTGTGACTGGTGACACCGATCTTAGTGTCGTGTCGTGTGACTGGTGACACCGATCTTAGTGTCGTGTCGTGTGACTGGTGACACCGATCTTAGTGTCGTGTCGTGTGACTGGTGACACCGATCTTAGTGTCGTGTCGTGTGACTGGTGACACCGATCTTAGTGTCGTGTCGTGTGACTGGTGACACCGATCTTAGTGTCGTGTCGTGTGACTGGTGACACCGATCTTAGTGTCGTGTCGTGTAACTGGTGACACCGATCTTAGTGTCGTGTGACTGGTGACACCGATCTTAGTGTCGTGTCGTGTGACTGGTGACACCGATCTTAGTGTCGTGTCGTGTGACTGGTGACACCGATCTGAGTGTCGTGTCGTGTGACTGGTGACACCGATCTTAGTGTCGTGTCGTGTGACTGGTGACACCGATCTTAGTGTCGTGTCGTGTGACTGGTGACACCGATCTTAGTGTCGTGTCGTGTGACTGGTGACACCGATCTTAGTGTCGTGTCGTGTGACTGGTGACACCGATCTTAGTGTCGTGTCGTGACTGGTGACACCGATCTTAGTGTCGTGTCGTGTGACTGGTGACACCGATCTTAGTGTCGTGTCGTGTGACTGGTGACACCGATCTTAGTGTCGTGTCGTGTGACTGGTGACACCGATCTTAGTGTCGTGTCGTGTGACTGGTGACACCGATCTTAGTGTCGTGTCGTGTGACTGGTGACACCGATCTTAGTGTCGTGTCGTGTGACTGGTGACACCGATCTTAGTGTCGTGTCGTGTGACTGGTGACACCGATCTTAGTGTCGTGTCGTGTGACTGGTGACACCGATCTTAGTGTCGTGTCGTGTGACTGGTGACATTGATCTTAGTGTCGTGTCGTGTGACTGGTGACACCGATCTTAGTGTCGTGTCGTGTGACTGGTGACACCGATCTGAGTGTCGTGTCGTGTGACTGGTGACACCGATCTTAGTGTCGTGTCGTGTGACTGGTGACACCGATCTTAGTGTCGTGTCGTGTGACTGGTGACACCGATCTTAGTGTCGTGTCGTGTGACTGGTGACATTGATCTTAGTGTCGTGTCGTGTGACTGGTGACACCGATCTTAGTGTCGTGTCGTGTGACTGGTGACACCGATCTTAGTGTCGTGTCGTGTGACTGGTGACATTGATCTTAGTGTCGTGTCGTGTGACTGGTGACACCGATCTTAGTGTCGTGTCGTGTGACTGGTAACACCGATCTTAGTGTCGTGTCGTGTGACTGGTGACACCGATCTGAGTGTCGTGTCGTGTGACTGGTGACACCGATCTTAGTGTCGTGTCGTGTGACTGGTGACACCGATCTTAGTGTCGTGTCGTGTGACTGGTGACACCGATCTGAGTGTCGCTGCATGACGGCATTGCGATAAAGCCATAGGCGTAACCACCTTCCGAAAGTAGGTGGGGACGGAGGCACTTTGAAGTCGATTCTTTCCATGCAACGCCCATAGGCGTAATGTTAAAATCCGAAAATGTTACTGGAGACTGATCCCCAGTGACCCCAGTGGTGGTTACGCGCCTGGATAAAGCTTGTCTTATATGGGGGAAAAAATCCTCGTTTAGAATGGAGAGCATATAATTCTGTACGATTTTGTAAAACAGTGACTTCGGACCTACGCAGTACACAGCGACTGGCATCAGTAGATTAGATAACACAAAGAAGCGGGCATCCTTTGGAAATTGTATCTGATACGTGCAACCCTACACTCACCGCCGAATGTCTTACTGTACCAAGGCATCAGAAAGTGGCCGGGCGAGGTAGACCTTTTTCAAAGACAACTCTTTCCCAACATTACCACGAAGCTCGTCTTAATGTCTTCACAAATGGTGTCACAGTTTCACTCTACATACTTCTGGAATGTTGTGTAATGACTACAACATCCAGGGAAGACCTAATGTCAGGAAGATGTCTCCAGCGGCCATAAGAGCATACATAGTGGCCGACAGGGAACCAGCCAGTGCCGTCGTCAGGTCGTCCAGTGCGGCCCGGAGAGGCCGGGAGCGACCCGGGGCGGCCTGCTAGGACCCTCAATGGCCCGGGGCGGACCGGGGCGGCCCAGAGCGGCCTGGGGCGGCCCGGAGCGGCCCGGAGCGGCCCGGGGCGGACCGGGGCGGCCCAGAGCGGCCTGGGGCGGCCCGGAGCGGCCCGGAGCGGCCCGGAGCGGCCTGGGGCGGTCCGGGCGGCCCGGGGCGGCTCGTGTCGGGTTCGACACGGGTGTCCGACGCCGGTCGGCGGTGCGTGGCCGCCCCGGCCTCTGGGTAACGGTCGGCCGACGCAACGCTTTCTGACGGCACGCACGGCCCGGGGCGGCGCCTCCGGCCCGGCCCCGAGACCGGAGAGCAGAGAGACTCGCCGAGACTGCCGCGCCAAGACCGAAGGGCCGTCTCAAAGCGTACGAAGCGTCCGTGTGGTCTTCACCGCCCACAGTGACCGCTGAGGACCTGACCGTCCCCTCACCCTTCAGCCCACGCTCCCACCCTAACTCCTTCCACCATGGCGGAGAGGGGTGAGTCGCAGTGGGGCGCCACAATCTGCTGTATCTCGCCCACCGTACGGCCCATCCCACGGGCGGCGGGTGGGGTGGTTCCCGGGAAGCCGGGCGGGGTTCCGGCAGTTCCTGCTCGCCCTGGGCCGCGCCGTGCTGTTTTTACTCGCCGGCCAGCAGCGCCGCCGGCAGTGCGCACCACAATGCAGCCCGGTTTTAATTAAGACCAGTGGCGGAGAGCATCCCTCCCTGTTATGGCCCCGCTCGGCCACTGTCATGTAAAGATGCCGAGATATGGCCGCTACCGGCACCAGCAGCGGTAAGGCCAGCCAGTCTGAGACATGCAAACGTTTAGTATCGCGCGTCATTGTGCACGTGCAGCAGTCGATTGCAGCGCTTCGCGTGCACGGGCGTTCGGACCGGCACGAGGCTGCGTGAGCTCACTTCCGATCGCGGTCCGCCGATTTCCGCGTTTTTCCTGTCACACAGCTGTTCGGGGCCCGTTTCGCGCGCGCGGTGGCCTGCATCAAGCCGAGAAACTGTTCACGCACGTTCGCGTGGGACGCGGACCGATGAAAGCTCGACGGAAACAGCGGACTTGGAAACCTGCCGGCGGGCTTCTTGTTCGCCGGACGGCGAGCTTTTGCACTGCGAGTAAGCGGCGGACGTGCCATTGTTAGAGCCGGACCTCGGCTGGAATGCGATGCCAGGATAGCAGCTATAGCTTGTCGCTGTACCTCGGCCATAGATGTCATGGTGTACTTTCAGGTCTTCAAGTGGCCGTCCGATATGGAAACGGAATGTCTGTAAATACCCAGCGAGGCAACCAGGCGTATGATTGACCACACGGATATCCCGCATGTTCGTCGCGCTCTTATTCCTCAGTCTCGAAGCACAACAGTCCGGCGGAACAATAAAAATGGACGCCGACATGCAACGTGGAATACAAAGAATTACATATCATAGCTGTTCAATCGTTATGTTCACCACTCCTATCTAACCTTGGACGGAGGAAACATTCGGCGCTCGATATTTCAGCCTCAGATCACGCTCCATCCACTGACCGACACACCCAGTGGCGACGACACAATTTTTCGCGGCCGGGCAAAACATCCGGGCTTAGCTATGGCCATTCAAAATTATGTTTTATTATTTGGGCCACTGTGAATCAATTGGGGCGTCAATAATGGTGTGACTGGGCAATCCTCCGCTGTGATATTACCGCCTACGCCGAATAATCCTGTCATTGTAAGTGAAACCTTCACATGTTATGACCCACCTACCACGCTTTACCTCTATAATCCTCTTACCACACCCAAGGCAATCAAACAACGCCTACCTCGCACCTCATGGACACGCCTCTGCCACGCAGTCTTCGCCATGCACCATTTGTGGCGGACGGCGGGCGGCAGGAGACGCCGCCGGGCCGGGAGGGTCAACGGCCCGGCGGCCCGGCTGCTCGGCTCACGTGCCGATGCAATCTGCCGGGCATGGGCTGGATGATAGGCCTCCAGCGCCATCCTTCTGCTTGTCACGCGGTGGACGCTGGTGCCGACTCGCCGCGGAGGACACAGGTCGGCCCTCTTCCGCCAGCCTCTGCCGGACACCGGACGGCAGTGTGCGACGCTGCCAAAACGAATACATTCAGGCTTCTTCTATAACCTGAGAAACTTAACTTAAAGCACTGAAAGACGATTATCTCATATTGATTATTTACAGAAAATAACTGGAAAAGTACCTTAAAGATAATTGGACTGGTCCGGTGGAACCGGATGGTTCAGTGTCAGAATATAATCGGATGAGGTCACTCCAAGGTCTCCGAGACGATGTCGACAGACAGGTTGGGCTTGTTCGTTATGTTTTGAGTGGAGCTGTCGGCCGAAACACCCCTACAACTTCTTCCATCCAGCTCGTCGCCGCCTGACGCAGTTCGACATTACGCTTCACAAACTTCTTCTAACGGCTTGATCGGGTTTAACCGGCAGGCATCAATCAAACCCCGGCGCCTCGCATGTGACAGCGACAAATGCCGGCAACAAATAAGGCGGCTCATTCAGCCTTCAGGCGCAGACGAAGCGGCCCTCCGATAAACGTCCGCGGCAGTTGCACATTAGCACAGGATGAACGTTCCCAGGCCGCTCGATGAATAATGGGCCACACGGTCGCCGGTCCGCCGGTCCGCCGCTGGTCCGCGGAGCATTATTCAAATGAGCGCCGCCAGTCTCTCGTTGGTCACTGAGCTAATTGCGGCGAGGCTGCGGGATTAGCTGGGAGGCTGGAGCTCAGCGCCGGGATTATCTGCGATTGAGGGTCAGCAGGGGTCAGCGGCGGCGGCTCCTCCGCCGGCCGGCGTGCCGAACAGAACGTGCTGCAGACTCAGCGTGCATGCCGACACCGAGCGCACGCCGTTCGGAGCAGGGCGCCACCTCGTGACGACGCGGCGCCGCAGTAGACGGGGTGAGTGGCTCGTGACCGGCTCCTCGAGAGACGCTGAGGAAGCTGCCGGCCGGCGGCCAGCAGACTTGGCTATCCTATGTCCACCTCAGCTGCCATATGATCGTGTCCTTCACGTCCAGGACCAGTGATGTGCCTTTTCAGGCGAGGCAAACTATTCTTGAGATGTGTGATGACCCCTGTGATGCCCGCGAGCATCACTCGCCGATTAGGCTGTGCCGTTCCTAGCCACCTCGTCGCTTTGTCATTCGAATACCGTGCGAGATCAAACAAATATTTGGTTTAAAAGGGAAATATGGCGTCTTTTGGCAGAAGAAAAACAACCGCAGCGCGATGTGAAACAGCCGCAGCGCGATGTGAAGCGCCATAGCGGCGCCGTACATCGCGGCATCTATGCAGCACATCGATGATGAATGAATCAGCATGCGGTTACCAATGCTCGAATAGAGCGGCGTATACATCATTGCCACCCGCAGGCACGACTTTGTGCGACAAATTATCAGATAACCTTGGCTCTCCCAGCGCCGCGTTGCCCGTTGTGCTTTGCATTCACAAATCTGGCATGTATCGTATCCTTACTTGTATGAGGGGCTCATATATTTTTTTGGAATATTAAAGTTCGTAAACAATCCAAACAGTATTTGATTTTAGCTGTGGGTTCGAGTGCTAAAAATGCCAGTAGCTGAAGATGTCGTGACATTAATTATTGCCTAGCGTCATAAAGTGACGCTGAGCAATGTGGTTGCCACTGAGTCGTTAAAACAGAAATGAGTGAATTATGGACGAAAGCACATGTGATAAGACGTCACTGACAGTATGCAATGCTTTACAACTGGGCTTAGTGGAAAACACGAAACCTGTCATAACGTCATACTGTACGGAACCGGCTGCATGCAAACTGCTGCAGTGTAGATGGGAACAGATACCCACAACAAGCTGCACGAGTGGCGGGAACAGATACCCACAACAAGCTGCACGAGTGGCGGGAACAGATACCCACAACAAGCTGCACGAGTGGCAGGAACAGATACCCACAACAAGCTGCACGAGTGACGGGAACAGATACTCACAACACGCTGTACGAGTGGTGGGAACAGATACCCACAACAAGCTGCACGAGTGGCGGGAACAGATACCCACAACAAGCTGCACGAGTGGCGGGAACAGATGCCCACAACAAGCTGTACGAGTGGTGGGAACAGATACCCACAACAAGCTGCACGAGTGGCGGGAACAGATACCCACAACAAGCTGTACGAGTGGTGGGAACAGATACCCACAACAAGCTGCACGAGTGGCGGGAACAGATACCCACAACAAGCTGCACGAGTGGCGGGAACAGATGCCCACAACAAGCTGCACGAGTGGCGGGAACAGATACCCACAACAAGCTGCACGAGTGGCGGGAACAGATACCCACAACAAGCTGCACGAGTGGCGGGAACAGATACCCACAACAAGCTGCACGAGTGGCGGGAACAGATACCCACAACAAGCTGCACGAGTGGCTGAGTTTCGACAACACCTGTCGCCAGTCCCCAATTTTAGCGCCTGTTTTCTAGTGACATACGACCTTTCTTCACCTCCCGTATCGCTGCGCTCTGCCGCATCGAGGAGAAACTTGTGAGCCCGCTAGTTCACCAGCTAGCTCACCCATGGGAGGCACCGCGTTATTTTGCCACCAGGCGGCGCGCATGTCGTTCGGGCCGATAAAGGTGTGCGGCGGTATATAGATTGCATTGCCACGGTTCACTGCCACGCTGAAACTCAGTAACTACATAAGCTAGAGACTTAATTATTTCACCATTCGAAACCTACGTTCTTGTAGGGGTGCCGTTTCGCCTTTCATACCGATCGGGCCCAAAAAAGGCCCACCAGGGCCCAGAGAAGGGTCAAAAACGCTACCGCCACGCTGAAACTTAGAACCTATCAGAGATAGCGACTCGGGACCTTCACCAATCGACGCACGCCGGTCGGAAACGGTGAAGTTTCGCCTTTCATACCGATCAGGCCCAAAGAAGGCCCACCAGGGCCCAAAGAAGGGTCAACAACGCAAACACGCTGGCATAAGCCGCCGCGCAATCGGCCCGACTGACTTGAGTGACATCTAGCGGTATGATTTCTAAGCTTACGAGCGGTGCCTCCCATTGAATTGTTGCTACTGTCATCTTAGCCTGGTATGGTAACCATTTAAGTCCCGTTTCCTGCTGTACTCATGCATGCCCATTTGGGCATTTATCACTAGTCTGTGTAAGAAACGCCGACTAATGTAAATCAAATGAGGCCGAGCATTCGGGACGCCCGGACTTAGGAGTGCTGCATGACTCATCTCTGCCAATCACGTAAAGACCAGAGCTCAACCAAATCTGACTGAACATTTCCATCGCGCCAGCATGACCTCGACATCGTCTCCTCGCGCAACACAGTCAGACACTATACTACCGGCTCGGGCAAACCACCAACCGCCGAGTCGAGAACGCAGCGCCATCAAACCCTTCCCAGTCATCGTCACAACGGGGTCCAATAAAACACATCTCAGCGTCGCCTCAGCGCACCTATCCTAGCCAAAGCCGTACGGAGAGGAGGCGGCCCACCTGGCGTCCCACCGCCTCCCTCGCCGGCCAGGTCCGAACGAGAGGCCGCCGACCGGCTGAGGAATTCCTTTATTTCCATTCAGCGGTACGGTGACACCATGGATTTCAACCAAAGTCGGTGCCGGCTCGGGGCCCGCATCGCGGCATTACCTCCCGTTTATGACCATAATCTGCTGCTCTACGTGGCGCGCTCCACACCTCGCCATTATGGCCGATTCAGAGAGGCGCCGGGACCGGGGAAGGGTTGTGACGCCGCTCTGCGACGGGCGGGACTCGGCATCGTAACTCCAGTGTCCGGCCGGCCTCCCGGTCCGTCTGGACGGCCGACTTCTGTTCGGGGGCACGTTCAGGCGGACCCCCGTCGACGGTGCGGCGCCGATCCAGCCGGGCACGCTTTATGTGACGCTGGCGAGGGGAGGGGAGGGGACGGCGGAGGGAGGGGGAGGGTCGGTCCCGGGACCGGCGGCAGCAGCCGGCCAGCGGACCTCGTCAGGGGCGACCTTCGCGTTTTGGAGCGGCGCGGCGACCCAAATGGGCTTCGTGGCGGTCGTGGCACCAGAAAGACGCCGAGCGTGGTGATGGCGAGAACATGCTTTCTAAATTATCCGTAGACGTGGTAATGGACGAGGAGAAATAGCTTCCGGTGCTCGTTTTGGAACGAGGTGGGCATTTCCCCTCCGTGCACTGGATCGAACGGGCGGTCGTGCCAGCCAGCGCAAACTGCAATCTTCCCCCTTTGATAAGATCCACTATCTCGCCGAAACGTACACGTTGCGGTAATGATACATGAGCAAGGAAGTGTATTATCATGCATACGCATTTACATACACGGATTTTAAATTGCATGGCACTTACACAGATTTATAGCGGGCTAATTGTTTCAGCTAAGCAGGCCATGCATCCGTCGGATTAATTGTGTTCCCCCGCCCAGTCTGTGCACCTGACACGGTGTAGTACATGACGGTCGGCAGTGGCACGACTCTGAGATCACATAACGAGCGGGATGCATGCTGCACACCTTGATTGCGCGTTACAGCCACATGCCTCGGTAAACGGCCGGCTCGATTGGCGTCTGGGCGGCTTCTTCTGTAGCCGGCACAATGTAACACATTGCTGTCCGTGTAATTCTGACGATCCCTCGGTGGCCGCGGGCCTCGGCCAGTCATTGCCGTGACCTTGCCGTCCGCTGTCCTGGTGCAGCCGCGGGAGGCGGCGGCGGCGGCGGCGGCGGCGACCCGCCCTCCGCGACGCTGCACCCGGCGCCAGGGAGACGGCACCTCGGCGACAGAGGGGTGCACACGGGCAGCAGGCGGGTACAGAAAGCGCAGAGAGTGCAGCGAGGCATTCAACCAGCGGGGTGGAGACAGGAGAGGGAGACAGCGGGGTGGAGTTTGGCCGGGACGTCGCGGCACGACTGACGGCCGGGGAGACTGCATCGCGGCACAGCCCGACATCCCGTCTGCCTCGCAGAACACGTGTGTGCCGGGCGGAGACGGCATCTCGCCTCATGCAGGCCCGCTGCATACTGAGCGAATGGACGGTGCACTGGCAGATCGCCGGATCGCCCGGTATGTGCACGAACACTATACTGCCAGTCGATAGCCGGCGAACACGGGGTATCTTATCAGAGAAGTTATCTTATCTGCACACAATACACCGGTGTTTACCAATGAATACTGAAAGGCCCGATTACGGTCTAAAACTCCTCTATTTGGCCTTCCTAGAACAGACAGTGTTTATTCGCCGTGTACCTGCATTCCCCTCCTTTTCCGTATAACATGCCCAGCGCTAATCCTTTCCTTTGAATCAGTGTCCTTCATGTTCTTCGAACATTCAAATCCACCATAAATGCCCTTCTTCGATCTGGCCAAGCGAATCCGTGCTATCTTGATCGCAAGTTAGACCCTATGATCGAAAACATTTCCACACCCTCACGCCCAACCCCAGAGCTCTTTTCTCTTATCGCATCCGACGTCTCTCATTCCGCAGCTAGACAAATACCAGCGGTTAAAGCCGTGGGGCGAGGCGGAAGGCGAGGCGAGGCAGTGGGGCGAGGCGGAAGGCGAGGCCGTGGGGCGAGGCGGAAGGCGAGGCGAGGCAGGGTCGAGGCGGGATGGCTCGGCAGAGGGTGCGGCGGCGACAGAGGGTGAAGCAGAATACCGGCGGCGAGGCCCCGCGGACCGGCCGGCTATCGGGGCCGATAATGGCCGTCTAATTGTCCAGCGGCCCCGTGACAGGTGGTGGCGCGACCGCCGTGGCAGCCCCGGGCACCAGTCACAGCCGGGACCCGGTAAAAAGTCCCGAGGGCGCCGGTCCGCCGCCGGACTGCGGTCAGACCACCGCTGGACCGCCCGCTGGTCGTGGGTGGTCATCCCAGCGCAGTTTCAAGGTCACTATGTGCTCTGGGCGGGCGCCGAGCAGGCGCCGACATAGATACAAAACATGATGAGAACTTGCCACACGAGTACGGAAGTTAGAATTCGTGCTGTGAAAATCAGCACGTAAAACGGATTTGCTTATCGAAAGCTTCTGAGAATTGAAGGTTCGAGAGCTATCGATAAGCAAATACGTACGATACGCTGTTTTTCGTACCACGAATTAAAACAAAAATCATACTCGTATGGTAAGGTGGTGTCGATTGTTTCAGCTCAGCGGCGCACCTGGTTTCTGAGGAGCGCCAGGTGGAGCGGCCGGTCGGTCGGGACGGGCGCCGCTCCTGTTTACACCGACCGACATGGAAAGAACACGCTGTCGATGGCCAGCGCTGGCCGAACCAGCCGCGTCCCAGCACGGAGCGGGCCGGGCGAGCCGCACGCCGCAGAGAGCACCGCCGATATCAGCCGGAGTGGCTCGCGTTGGTGCACGAACAAGGAGCGTTCACAAGGGCATCGTGCCGGTTATCGGAGCTCCCACGCCACTGCTCACCGAGGGAAGAAACCCGGATAGCGGGTCTGATCGCCGAGGATTTCGTAAACTTTCAAAGCCGGCATGCAAGTGTTGTGTAGAGCTGACCAGAGACCGTGAGATCAAACAAGGGAGTGCTTTTGTTCCTGCTTTCTACACAGCACAGCACAAAAATGGAATGTCGACCTTCACATGCAATTTGTACAATGCATTGTTTTGGTATTCGGCAGAATAACCCATGAGGATGAAGCGTGATATTTAAGGTGTACTGTTAAGAGAAACGTGTATTAACAAACATGTTCCTATTCCTAAACACCATGTGATTGTGATATTGCTTGCAGGACGGAAAGTGACTCATATGTCACCAATTCACCAAAACATCTTCAATGTAATGATCCCTCTCCCGGCCCCTTTGTTCAACATTTCTATTTTTCACAACACAAGTAGAGATGACATGAGACATTGTTTAGACCGCAAACATAATACCTCGACTCCGATGGTGTTCCAACGTCGCTCAGAAACTTAACATGAAGATACTACCGTCCTCGTGACGAGGAGGACCCATGCATGCATAATTGAGGCGATTGTTATAAAAGTGTTCATTGACATTGAAAACATGCAAAAGGTGTCCCGCGAACATGCATCACACACTGAAGCGTGTATCCAAATTGTATCACACGTCTAGATGCCCATGCTTCATTTATATCGTCTGCATATCAACTGAGGGGCTCGGAAGTCACAAGGTGAGCTCTAGTAGGCCACCGTCGCCAGTCAGTTTCCTTTACCAACGCCAGGCACCTGCATTGTGCAATGCATTGTACGCCGATATTTATCTGACTTCGGGTCATATGAAACGTGCATGGCTTCCCTTTTATCCGACGTGAACGCGACGCCAATGTGCTAGCAACACAATGGCATGCTAAAATGCACCAAATCATGATGAACCCACGAGAGTCTCGCCCTAAGTGCAAGCCAGAGCCGGTATGTGATACAGGCAAAGTGGAATATTAAGCATCTTAGAACTCATCCGTGGCCATGTATATTCGCTGCCGCGGTGTGTGCATTATACGAGTACCTAAATTAGGTTTATAACAACAAATGGCATTGTGAATTGATATTGGCATTCGAAGGGATGTCCAACAGAAAAAACGAAACATTTCAAATTGTCAAATCACAGTCAGTTTGCTAGGTTGCATAACCGAAATTACAGCGTAAGTTATGATTGAGTTGTACTGGATCAGTGCAAGATAGCACTTTATGTAGATGTCTAAGTAATTTAAGTAAGGCATTGACCCTAAGCGGTATACATACGTAACCCTTATATACAAATCATTTTGTATTAAATTAAAGTGCAGTGCAATCTGTTATCTGTTTGCCTTATTGATTCGGTTGCATTCGGTTGTAATTGATTGATTTTGTTTGATTGATTGGAAATTGATTCGGTTGTAATACAAAGCAGCAAATAATGACATGTCGATAAAAACGAGATAACCTACATGACGTAAAAGTAAGGCAAACAGGCAACATATTTCGAAATAGAGCATCACTGATGAAAAAATGAATATTCCACGTGTTTCCAGATTAACATACACTAGCCGTTTTCACGAAGGATTATTGCGCTGAAAAGTTTCTGAAAGATTCTGGAAGTTTTAAAAAACTACACAACATTTACATGCAATTTTTGGCTAGAGATGCCCCTCATATTTGTTTATATGTTGGTAAGAATGAAATATGTTGACAAAATTGCGGTTTGGTGGTAAGCCGTTTTCACGAAGGATTATTGCGCTGAAAAGAAAAGATAAGTTTAACTTTCACCTACTTTCCTGTAAAATCTCGCAACGTTTACACAATTTATTTATGTGAAGCAAGTGAGAGAGTTAGGTTAGAAATTCTGATTATTATAATGTCTCTCAAAACAGTGTTAAAAAATATTCAAGATAACAAACTAAACTTAACATAATTTGCTACATTTGTACTCTCCACAACAAGCAAGTATGGTTTCTCCTTTCACTTCAAAAATACTTGTCATATGCCACATATAAGCCAGTCCACGTTCTGGTTTCTCGTTTCTTGAAGCTTGCAATTTCGCAAGGAAGGCTGCAACTTATCTTTCCTGTTGGTATCAGCTGGGAGTACACAATGGTACTTTCGTCGGTACGGTGAATGGTGGGAAAAGACACCCTTTTTCGGAAATCATGAGCAATGACCGATACAAATGTCGTGTTTGGCAGGTATGCTAAACCAATACGAACATGTGTCTAGACTATGATAATTTGGGCCCACAGGCGTCGCAAATGTCAAGGTTATAGGGCACCCATTATACTTTTCGGGCGAAAACAAATGCAGAACACTATCTACCTCAACTATATTTCAAAATGTATTGCCCTTTGTATTTGATTGACGCAAGAAATGTCACGCAGTAAGTCCATTTGCAGAGAAGGGAAAACTATGTAGAAATATTAGTTATGTAGGTTATGATGAATGGTATAACAATTAGAACAGGCATGTTACACATTTATATTGAGACAAATATAATTACACGATGCATGAGCCATACATGAGCTACTTTTTGGTTAGCCCACGGTTATTTGCTTTTAAATGAGTCGTTGACTTCATCATGCGTCAATGCTAGGTCCAATATGCACTAATAGTCTAGTAATCCGTATGTTAAAGTATACAACGCGTGATCGATGTCAAACGTATCATACGCGTTCTGGAACGTTGAAAACCTCAAGTAACAGGCTTCCGAACGGATAAACGTTTCACATGTCGTAACCGTCCGGCAACATAAACACGAAGCCACGTCACGCCGACTACAGAGCCCGGGGCAGTGTCGTCAGTACCGCCCCGGCGCCCCGCAGGAAATTCCGCACTGGAACTGCGCTGCGGACGGTTAGCTCTGCCCGGCACTGAACCGGAACCTGGCGAATAGAACCGGTCTCGGCAGAGGCGAGCCTCACCCCGCCCGCAGCCGCCGCCGTCGTCCCCTCCGGCGGCAGTATCTGCATCGCGTCCCCGGCGCCCGAACACGGGGTCAGAGTACCTCTCCCTCCTCCTCCCCGAGAGGCCGCTCTGCGGTCAGAGACAGATACTGGCTGGAGAATGCACGACAGATGGATCACACAACTCAGATGATGTCACCGCGGTCCCACTCGCCGTGTCAACGCCTGTCGAGGCCCGGTGCCGGCCCGGACGGAGCAGGCCGACACTGGAGAGGAATTCCTCGCGCAGCCAGCGTGACCGTTGACCCAGCGAGCGGCGGCAAGGTCAGCGCGGCGAGCGGAGACGGTGACGATGACGCATTGTGGCCCCGCCGCGCCGTCTCTGCCTCTCGGAGACGGCCGAGACGGGGCACCACGGGCCGAACGCCGCCGACGGACGTGCCAGACCAGCCACCGGACTGCCTTGGCTGGGACCAGTCTCTGGGACGATCCTGAGTCACAGCGGCTTCACCGGGGTCCGGGGGCGTCCCGGCGCGGCCCCCCGCCGCACGCGAGGGGGCGCAGACTGGGGAATGAGAGGAGAGGAACCACTCGCACCTCCTCCGGACCCCACCGCGTGCTGTGCGCCCCAGCCGCGGCCGCGGTCGCCGAGCGATCTGTATCGACAGCCCGGGACCGGCGGAGCGGGCAGAGGTTTCGTAACGCCACGCGGGCATTGTACGCGCTGTACGGCGAACGCGCCGATGTGGATGGATCACCCGATCAGCGCCCGCTGATTGGCTGATTGATTGACAACGATCGCCGCACTCTTTCCAGCGCGTCGATACGAACAGACAAAGGCAGTGCAGTAGCAATTCCGATCGGCAGCGCCGGTGTGTGTGTTGTCGATTCGCCGAAGGACATTGGCACGGGAGCTAATGAGTCTTTGTTAATTTGGGACTGCGTTATGTAGGTACTACGACGCACCCGCGCCGGCAACCTGGCAAAAATCCAGATTGTGGATCACGCCCGGCGCCCGGTGATTTATGTGGTGTCGCCGGCTAAAATTATCGCATTTAATTAAGCAGTCGCGGCTGTTAACACGCGCGGTGTCGAAACAAACAAGCCCCCGTCTGCACCGGGTCCGTTGCGCAACCCGCGCATATGTACTTTTGTGGCGACAGGCGGGTGACCACTGCGGCGAAACACTCGACAAAGTAGTGCAATAGAGTTCAGAGACATTGGGCGTGCAGCGAGAATTCGAAGAGGATGTTTTGAGGTCGCGACACTTGGGCGAAGATCTGCGACCCGGCGAGAAGTGGAAGAGCTTGTCTGAAGGTTTGTTCTTGTAATGCGCAATTCAGAGATGGCGTGTTGAATTTCAAGAACGAAATGGACAACACGCAACAGCATTTTAACCTGGTAATGGCGGCAAAAGTTCGCGCAGCTCTCTCAAAAACAAAAACAAAAATGAAAATTGCTCAGTGCAGTGAGTAGCATTAGCCCTCATGAATGACACTGAGATGCGTGTCAACGATACTCCATCACCAAACGTTAATATTAACGTTAACGTTAACTACATATATAACGTTAACTGAATGTTATCGCATTCAGTTCGAAAAGTCAAACATGACATTAACGTGGATAACAACAAACTTCAGCTCCGCCAGCTCGTACGTAGACAACCAAGCAGGCACCCACAAAAAAAAAAAACATCTGGAAGAGCCCTGCATTTACTAACTGCAATGAAAATCCTTCTAAAAACGTCATGTAATCAATAATCTGTTCTGTAACATCCTTTTAACGGCTACAGAGAATCATGACAGTAAACAAAGGCCGCCCGATCGGGTCGGTTTCCACTCACCGTTTCGCCACCTGTCCTCTGAGCCGAGTGAGAAACGTGCTATCCTTGGCGGCCATTTCACACTTGTTCCACGGCGTCAGACATGACCCTCACAAAAACGCAGCTGTTGTGTCACTTCCCACAGGGAGGGCCGCGTGCAAAAACCACTGCCGTGGCCGAGCGCCGGCTGCACTGGTCGGCGAACGGCCGGCGACATGCGCCGCTCGCGCTCCTCCCCAACAACAGGCCACGGACCCTTACGATCGGCTATACACCGGCATTGTGCACCGCGACCATGGAACCGGCTCCAGCACATACACCGGTGTAGGAACCAGCTGGGCCTGGATACATTCTGCATGCATGTTTCAACGGCATTTTTGTATCGTTTGTGTAAGGAATACTCAGTGTTAAGTAAATAAAACGTCAGCGAGTCCTGTCGCGGTGCACATGGTTGGTGTTGCGCGGCAGCCTTGCCGGCAGCGCCCGGAGGTACGGAGTTCTTGGCAGACACCCGCCCGGCACCCAGCAGCCAGTTGACGGCGTCTTATGTTCGCGACCGCTCCACTGTCTGTCCAGTGTATTTCATTATTTCGCGCCATTGTGCTATAGCAAACGTAAGTGGATATAAACTGTTATTGTTGAGCATAAGCTGCGATGCATCGCCGTTCTGTTCCTGTTAGAGGGACTGGTCCCTGCCAGCCATCCGCGGCAGCTCTGCAGTCTGCACTCTGCACGTTATAGTGGGTGATACAGGTTCGCTCCTCGGAGGTCATAAACATAGCAAGTTCATGGTTAACCACGCTGCTCATGTTAACGAAGGCGCATTGAATGCTGCATGAAGCGATTATCTTCCATTGCGATCTGAATAACGCATCCATTAATTAGAACTATGTGGCTGACGACCAGACAGCTATGACCTCGGGAGTATGCTATATTCGTTTATTACAACATATATCAACGAGGAATATCTGTCAAAAAAGGAAGAAAGGATAGATGGTGTCTCCTATCAATTTCCTAAAACGTTCTTACAATCAGATGGGACACACAGAAGTCTGGCATATTCATAGACATACAAAGAAGCATACAATGTTTCGTACCCCATACCACACGATTTGTAAGCAAACTGTCGTCATTTTGAAAGGGAGTGCACTGTTCAAGCATGACGCACAATAAGGAAAACTTCATTGTATGAAGAAATCGCAGCAGGTTAATCATGAGAGCCGCGTGTCCAACGTCTCAGCCAGACAACGAGGTGAATACGTGGCGTCCAGTGTCCACTTCCCTGCTGCAGTGGACATTGGGCAGCCACGCACACGGCGCTGCAAGTTCAAGGAAGTGCGTCGGAGCTCTTATCGCGGAAGAATCTCAAATAAAAACATCATCTTGCTACAAAAGTGAGGCAATGTCCGCGGACAGGTTCCGCGCGGATTGTGCGTCCAGCCAGCCGAGTGAGTCACGTGTCAGCTGATGGAGGACGTGATGTCGCCAACGAGGAGAGCCGATCGCCGACGATAAAATACGTCACATCCGTACATTGGCGGATCCAGAGCGGGTGGTTTGGGGGGGGGGGGCAAAATTACCAAAAGTCTCACATAATTCTGAAAACTCATCGGATTTCGCTTGCTTATGCATTGATAGCTGATTTAAAGCTAACTTTCCTTAGTGAAAGTTGTTTAGATTTTCTTCTATATCAGGAAATGTGTCAATTTCGCGCCCATTTCAGGCGGTTGGGGGGGGGGGGGCAATTGCCCATTTTGCCCAACCGTGATCCGCCACTGCATCCATAATGATCTGCGATGACGGAGGTCACGGCACCGACTAGAGGTACCAGGTAGGAGAAGTGCACGAGGTCCAACCAGGAATGTGCATTCGGATCCAGCTAGCTCGATTCCCTCAATTCGGTCGAAATTGAAACAAGTAGGCAAAAGAGAGCAGATGTCTCTACAAACTATTCACAAAATTGTAATAAGGGATTTAAGCAGAAGTATGACAAATATAGGCAGGGAAATGATTAGAAAGAGAGTTCAAACGACAGCCGCGAAAAAATGGAATGAAGCGGAATGGAGTGAAAGGTTCGGGGAAAACATCCCACATCTCTGTACCTCCCTGGGCCGCGGCGACCGTTACCCCATCCTCTCAGCCACGGCCGCCGCGCCTGCGGAGGCGCCGAGGGCAAGGCAGCGGTGGCTCGGCTGAATCGTCGGCGTGTTTTGACCAGGCCGCCACCCTCGCCGCATTGTGGCGGCGGGCGGCGGCCGCTCAGAGGCCGTGTGTAAACAAGGTGGGGTCGGCGGCGGGAGGCTGCGACCGCGCGGCCCCCGCCGGAGCAGCCGCATGGTAAACACAGCACCGCCACCCGCCGCCACCACTGGTTCCAGTCGCCACCGCCGCCAGTCTCCGACGCCAGTCTCAGTCGCCAGATTCAGTCGCCAGTCTCAGACGCCAGTCTCAATCTCCAGTCGCAGCCACCGGACTCAGTCGCCAGTCTCAATCTCCAGTCTCAGTCTCCAGTCTCAGTCTCCAGTCTCAGTCTCCAGTCTCAGTCTCCAGTCTCAGTCTCCAGTCTCAGCCTCCAGTCTCAGTTTCAAGTATCAACCACAAGCCTCAGTCACTAGCCCTAGCCGCGGCTATCCTCAGCCGCCAGTCTCAACCGCAAGCCTCGGCCACGAGCCCCAGCGTGAGCCTCTCAGACACAAGCCGCCGGCGCCGCCATCCCCGCGCTCTCAGACACCAGCCTGACCCCAAACACTGCGGCTCATTGCGGTCGATGGCGGATTAAGCTCGCGGCCGATGGCGGATTAAGCTCGCGGCCGACCGCGCAGCAGCCGACGCGGCCGACGACCCGAGAGCCGCCCCGAGTCTCTCGTCGACGGCTCAACAGCCGTCACGAGCCGGCCGCCTCCATTTACACGGCACACAGGCCGGTGGATTCAGAACGCTCCGGCGCGCCTATAAACGCCCGTCCGAGGGTCGTATTGCCGTGTTCCTCGGACGGTTCCTTTGACGGCCCGCCGGTCGGCGGGGTCCCGTGGCTCGCGCTCAATCGCTATTATTACCGGCGACGCTGGAGATAAACCCCGGGACCAGACGAGATGATACCACGCCGTAAAACACGAACGCACGCCGGCGGTTGCGCTTAAGCGGCCACAATCACCCTAACGAGGCCATTAAGGTGGGATGTGCGCGGGAATCGGCGCGGATAAACCTACATCGGGAGTGGGGATCCCACTGGCGGCGCTTAGGGAAACGAGGCGCATCCGGCCCCGCAGAGATTCCACGCCAACAAGTTTAACTGGGATATTCCCAGAGGAATGCGGCAGATTTGTTTTTCATCAAATAAAATGCCGGAGTGTAGCGGCTGTTCCTTACGGCGACTGCGACGCCCGGGCTACGCGGCATCTCGGAGACTGCATTGCAGGAACAAGACACTAACCCGCGTGCGGCATCTCGGAGACTGCATTGCGGAAACAAGACACTAACCCACGTGCGACATCTCGGAGACTGCATTGCGGAAACAAGACACTAACCCACGTGTGGCATCTCGGAGACTGCATTGCGGAAACAAGACACTAACCCACGTGCGGCATCTCGGAGACTGCATTGCGGAAACAAGACACTAACCCACGTGCGGCATCTCGGAGACTGCATTGCGGAAACAAGACACTAACCCACGTGCGGCATATCTGAGACTGCATTGCCGGAACAAGACACTAAACCGCGTGCGACATCTCGGAGACTGCATTGCGGAAACAAGACACTAACCCACGTGCGACATCTCGGAGACTGCATTGCAGGAACAAGACACTAACCCACGTGCGACATCTCGGAGACTGCATTGCGGAAACAAGACACTAACCCACGTGCGGCATCTCGGAGACTGCATTGAGGAAACAAGACACTAACCCACGTGCGGCATCTCGGAGACTGCATTGCGGAAACAAGACACTAACCCATGTGCGGCATCTCGGAGACTGCATTGCAGGAACAAGACACTAACCCACGTGCGACATCTCGGAGACTGCATTGCAGTCCTCGGACTCGCAGGAAGAACACACTAACCCGGAGGCCCCAGCGGCGAACAGAAAGATAGCACTGTCTAGAGAAGCAAGCGCACGTTCCATCCTACTCACGACGTTATTGAGCTCTGACTTTTTGCCACTGACTAAAATGTGTGTATCATCGGCATACTGTACTACTATTGCGTCCTCGGCGAACAAGCTGAGGTCGTTGGCGAAGACGCAGTAGAGCAGAGGGCCGAGGGCAGAACCCTGAAAAATCCCGATGCTGTTGGGAAGCGGAGCTGAAATTTGTGTGTTGCCCAGAGCGTCAGTGAAGCTCACGCTCTGAGTGTGATTCCGAAGATAAGCAGAAAACCAAGTAATATCAATTCCGTAAAGCTGCAATTTTGTCAATAATTTAGCGTGGTCTATCACATCAAAACACTTGCTCAAATCCAGCAGGCAGAGGAGGGACAGTTCTCCACGGTCGTTAGCGGAAAGGATATGATCGGAAATGGATATCAGGGCGGTTTCCGTCGAGTGACGAGGACGAAAACCGTGCTGAGTTGAGGAAAGGAGGTGGTTTTGGGAGAGGTTACTGTAGAGCTGTTGATGGACGGCCCGCTCTACAATTTTGGAGATCACTGGAACTATGGAAATTGTTCCAGAAATTGTTCTAGTGTTTCAGAACAAGATACTAACCCACGTGCGGCATCTCGGAGACTGCATTGCAGGAACAAGACACTAACCAACGTGCGGCATCTCTGAGACTGCATTACAGGAACAAGACACTAACCCGCGTGCGACATCTCGGAGACTGCATTGCAGGAACAAGACACTAACCCACGTGCGGCATCTCGGAGACTGCATTGCGGAAACAAGGCACTAACCCACGTGCGGCATCTCGGAGACTGCATTGCAGGAACAAGACACTAACCCACGTGTGGCATCTCGGAGACTGCATTGCGGAAACAAGACACTAACCCACGTGCGGCATCTCGGAGACTGCATTGCAGTCCTCGGACTCGCAGGAAGAACACACTAACCCGGAGGCCCCAGCGGCGAACAGAAAGATAGCACTAAGTCGTGGGGCGCTGGTCGGGAGAAAGTCGTCGCTCGACGTGTCACCTCACGCCGTCGCCGTGCCGGGCGTTTTATCCGAGGCGCGCGGGGACGACGATTGGGCGCGCTCCGGTGCGCGGCGGCGGCATTAGTCTGAGCAGAGTCACGAGTCGGCGACGCGGCGCACGCATCATTCGTCGGTCTCTGAATGAGGTCAGACTCGGGCGCTGAGCGGCGCGGCGCGCGCGCGCGCGCGGATAAGCGATCTGTTTACGCGCTGATCGTGGCCACTCGCGGAGGTGTGAGCGGGGCAGGTTATCGGGGCGGAGGTGTGAGCGGGGCAGGTTATCGGGCAGACCAGCGGCTGACGAGTCGGTATCTCGCCGGCCGCGGACGCTGCGGACGGCTGGTCGGTCTCTGTACACAGAATTAGACCAGAGGCGGCTGATAGTGGGTACGAGGTGAAACGTCACACGGCGGTAGTTTGACTGTATCTGAATCGGATTGCGAGAAACGAGAGAGAAAGCTACTCTCCGGATAAAAATAGCAACGGTATCGTAAAATTGCCTGCGGTAATGCCCGTAGGCAGGTGAGTCACAGTCGTATCTCTTTCAGATGTCTTTTCCACTGTCGGCAGCGGAATGGAGCAACTCCGGCTCATATTTAATGGGAAACCTGGTGATTCATATTCCAGTTCTAATACAACCAGTTGTATGCCACTTTGGGATACTTTCTCGGATATTATCGTCATGGTTGTGGTTTGCATTGAGATGTGCAATATTGCAGCACTGCCCAACTTGCATACGTAATGCCATTGCTATTCAAAAACATGTAATTACAGATCAGGGCGTAGTGGCATGCATGCTCAAGATCAAGATATACAAAATATGAGTAATTTCAACCAAAAATACGCCGTCACTAAGAAATCCGCAGTTAAACCTGCGTTTTGCTCTAACTTCTACTGGAAAAGATGCATTAAGGTCAAGCAATTTCGTGTAAACGAAAGAACAATGTATTTCTGCCGCCGAGTTAATGTTGACGCAATACATCAACTCAACAATACAACTGCTGGCATCATCAATGGCAGATCTAGAGCTGTCGGGGAAATGCTTCCACAAATGACTCAAAGCGGCCGAAAATTGACATATTTCTAATTCTAAATAAAATGTGAACTGATACAATATAAAATTCGCTTTCAATCGTTTCTTAAAATTTATTTGACCGTTCTGGATCAACCAGTGAGCGTGAGAAGACGCATTGTTTCTATTTTAATATATTTTGCAAGGAGACACCAGGCACATATTATATATGTTCGCATCATGAAACAATCACGCTAAAAAGTGCATAATTCCCGACTAACGTCATTGAGCGAGGTTTAATGATCATTGATCACCTTACCCATGATCCCCATAGTCTCCGCTAGCGGTCACTGGACAGCCGCGAAAATTCCTTTCCGCGCGTGACGAAGAAGCGCGCACACAAGGCGCGCGCGGACAAACACCGGCTCAGTCATTCATTCATTGGCGCTGCCAACCCCGTCCCAAGACATCATCGTCCATCAAGAGCTGGCGTCGTTAGCGTTGAATTATGGGCCGGCCCGCTCCGCGCAGGCCGGGGGGCGGCGATCTGCGGAATCCGCGCCGGGTCACGTCGGCGGAGGTCACGTGACATGCGTCCGTCACAGACCGCTCCGATACGGTCCTCCCGCACAATGGCGGCTCAGTGACAATGGCTTCCCGGGCCGCGAGACGCAGTTGTAACCGGATCAGTGGCGCTATTCATGGCAAATCTGACTCAGGTCGATGGCGATATTTGCGGCGAGACGCCGTTATGTGCTTTCCTGGCACCGTTCCAAGTCATTTTCGAGATATTATGAAGCTAATGTAAGTGGTTGCACGATATAGGGAAAATACCGATTTGGAGTGTAATAGAATGCAAATTCAGCGGGCTGACTCTCATGCCGTGATGTCTGTGGCCTTTTCGGTCAGGGCTTACTGCCACGGGGTCGTGGTATCCTCCATTGTTTTCGCCTCATGAGTTACGTGGGCGCGACCCGTCGTGCGAAGGCGGTACACGGCACGTAATGGGGCCACGCGGACCAGGCGAGAGACCCACACATCTCCATCGGCAGACTGGCCGCCACAAAGCGCTCCATTCATTAGCTGGCTTTTTAGGCGGCGTCCAATCAGGTCGCCGATGTCCGGCGCTCGGCGGAGAGGAGCGGTGCGTGGTGCGTGGTGCGAGGTGTGGACGGCGGAGGGAGGCGGCCCGGCGCGGCACCCCGGTACCGTTCTGTGATCCCACTCAGGTCAGAGGTCAGCCCGGCCGGCCAGAGAGAGCGCCGCCGGCCCCGGGACGGACGGACCGCCGCCCGCGCCGGCCCAGCAGGGCTGCACTAGTTCTGTGGCTGCCCGCTGCGGACCTGGTGAGGTGGTTTCCGCCCGGTTAGTTTCCGTATACAGGGTCAGCGCTGTTGCTGGTTTTGCTACACAGACTGAAACCGTAGACACCACCGTCTTCGCCTCCATGTTGAATGGAGGACTGCCAAGGCGTCCAGTTGGACGCCATATTCGGTTATGTCAATCTACGTTCATGGAATACTATCGTGTTGGCGCGCATACTGACAAGTAACAACAGAACGTGTTGATGCTTCAAGGGCAAACAAACATTTCTTGTGAAAGGAAAAACCACGTCCCGTATTTGTTTGAAAGCTTTGAAGAGTGCCTACGCCACTGTCTGGAATCCGTAGTCACTACGAGTGAATCGGCTAGCAAATCTTAGCGACATGAAATAAGTGAATAAAAAGCGGCCGCCTCATGCCTGTGAGTTCCCGCTGCATAGCACGTGACGGCGTCCGGTAGGTATATACTACCGATATGGCTAGAGGCGAGCGGTCTACACAGCATCAAAGGCGGCAGTGTGGTGTGCATGTGGACATATCTGATGGGCGGTGAGATGGGTCCAGCATGCGTTGTAGAAAAATAGTTGTAAAATATAGTTGAAATGGTTGTAGAGGTTTTAGGTTTTTGCGCTGGTGTGACCATATCATGTGACTGCAACGCACGCTGCACGTTGCTTCATAACGCACGCTGCACTAGTATTATGAATCAACGTAAATAACTGAAACGGCGGAAATCAAAAGTGATTGGAGACATCAGCAATAATGAAGATGTGTTGCCTACTTCTTACAATGCCAATGTGTAATAGCAAGTCGCGGCAGCTTCAATTTCAAAATCGGAAATATGTTTTACCAGTAAGACGCCGAAGCGGTTGAGAGGTCCCTAACCACGCACCAAATTTGAACACAATCGTCTAAGCCATTCCTGCGATATATAATAGGGGTATGCACGTGCGCACGTGCAGAGGCACCTCGCCAATAACTTGTGGGAAAGTGGCGGCTGAGGGGTCCCTAACAACACACCAAATTTGAACACAATCGGCTCAGCCGTTGCGGAGTTATTGCGAGGAAACACCTTCCAACACCTCTCACGCAGCACGCGCCACGCGCAGTGGTAGTTACCCACGTGCGTCGGTACTGGTCTCAAACAGGGTAGGTTGGATGGGGCTGCTCAGCAAAGAAGCCCGCTTGTCGATCGGACGTGCGGTTGCAGAGATATTAGCTTGTCAAAAGCGTCGCCACGGGCCGGGTCTGGCCGGGCCGGGTCGGATGCTCATATTCCGATTTTTCCCATATACCACGGAAAGACGAGCGAGCGCTTCGCGCTCGCTCGTAATCAGAAGACCGTTTTCTAATGGCGCCGTAGCAGTTAACAAATAATTATACCTAGCTGAGATGATATAACTTTGCTGGAAGATTCTATGTACGACGTGGTTCTCAATAAGAAAGAACAAAGGAATTGTGACCACAACAACACCACCATTATGCGACTGAAATAAAAACAGGCTATTTTCAAAGACGTCGAACCCTTGAGTGGGGTTTCCTGCCCTTGCGGCGGCGGCGTCTAATTCCAGACAATGACAGGAAACTCACGCGCAATTTTCAGAGTGGTCGGGCTTTTGTCTGAGGGCGTGACTGGATGTGACCACCTGTGTGACCCAACAATGGTATCGAGCACTCCCAGTCACAGAAACCAGTCTAAACAAAAGGATGCCTTGCGTAGGTAAGAATGCTAGCGAATGGGAAGTTAGAAATCGTATGACCGTGAACCGTCTCGATATCCGACAATACAAACTGAAAATAAACAACTTTGACTAAGTTATGATCGTACGCCTTGTCCCGTGTGGGGAAATGTTAGGTGACTTCAGCCCAGTGACAACAATTCCTTCACTGCTGGCTTACACAATAAACAACAACACGCAGCGCTGCAGCCCACACACAACTCACCTTTTGGAGGGCTTACGCAGAATCCGCGCCGCCTCGTGCAGAAATCCACGCATGTTCTCTCAGTCCGGAGACCTTAGGACCGTCCTGGCATGACGTCAATCTCCCAGCACATACGTCACCGCGCCTGATACGCGCGTCACCACGGTCACTCTGCTTACCCGAGCGGGGTCACCGCGTCCCGAGCCGGGTCACCGCGCCAGACCGGTCCTCTGCTGCTCCACGAATCTCACGTTGTGTCACTGAGTTCCACAGGGAGTCCACTTTGTCGAGTTCGGCGTCTACTTCTGAGTTCGGAATCCGCCGACGAGACCGCGTATTCACCAATGAGTCCACTGCACTGGGCTGCGAAGTCCTGGAGTGCCCTGGCCACGCCGCTGGCTGCCGGCAATCGGCTGTTTTTTTTTCTTCAGCTGCCAGCTGACAGCTACTGCAGCCGCTGGTGACAGTTTTGCCAGTCACGGGCTGGGTCGCTGGTCGGAGCAGCGCCCCCGCTGCACCCGGGCTCGGAGGTCGCCGATCACTGCCGCCTGCGAACGAGAGGGAGAGAGAGGGAGAGGCGAGATTAGCCGCACTGGCGCGCCTCGTCACGCGACAACATACCGCGCCAGGGAGACGTCAGGGAGCCACCACAGAGAGACACTTCACCGGTCAGCTATTCGGGCGAACCACAGGTGCAGGGCCGCGCCAGAGGCTTGGCTTATCGGGAATGCGTTGTGCAGAGGCCAAAACGCAGAACATGCATCGACAATTTAGTATTACATCATCTACACAACGATAAAAATGTGTATCAAAGAAACTAAATAACAATCCGATGTCGCAATAGGATTCCGCGGATAATTTGTTATGCAATACAGGGCACAACACGAAGCGCCATTCCTAGAACGCTGTTGACTTGAGCAACAGCGTGACCGTTTGTTGTTCACCGGCAAAACGTGGCTCTAGACGCGTTCTTGAGCAGCTATCAGCGCAGCGAGGAGGTCCAGGTAATGGACTGCACGCACATTTCGGCGGCTAGATCGTCACGCGGCGGGAACGTCTGAAAATGACCGATCGTGCCCTGAGGCGGCCAGATCGGACGGCATAACTGTATGGCGCTGAGCGAGAATCGGTGTGTTCCGTCTTTATTAGACATATCAGGCGCCAGGCGCGATAGAACTGTAGCTACCTCGCAGTCACACGGCAACTGTATGCGGCCTACCAAGCAGAACATTCGCTAAATGCTTATCGCACAAGTTAGTGCTGTTGAGGACAATTTCCATACCGATGGACACTACGGTGAGGATACATTCCACCGCATCTCCGCACTCTGCTTCGACATGCAGTTGCCGGTGACGTAGTTTCCTGAGATCACGTTACTTAGGGAGGCCGGGGAGGCATCTGAGAGGCCGTCACTCTGAGAGGCGGAGATACCATGGCGCCGCTGCAGCGCCCCCTCCGCTGCATCGGATGCATTCCAGCTCTGTGTCCGTGCCGAGCTGAGCTGCAGTCCCGGCCTGGCGGCCGGACCGGGCCGCCCGCCCTGCCCCGCGGCGGAGCCCAGCTATTTCACCTTGAACCGCGCCGGCCCGATCGGATGCCGTCATGTCGCCTCCGCCGCCGCCGCCGACACGCAAACTTCATCAGAGGCGAGGCCCGAGGCCGCCCCCACATCTCTCTCGGCACGGAAGGCGGAGGCAGCGGGGCTGAGCCGGGGCTGAGGTGCGCCGTAGAGCACGGCAGACCGGTAGATATACCGCGTGCCAGGCAGGAAAGACGCAAGGGCACACCCGAGCTCAAGAGAAGGTGGTAAATGAAATGTTAACACGTGCGTGAGGTGAGAGACTTCTTAACATATTCGCCGACATGAAATGTGGTATTCTCGTACTTGATGTGGATGGTATTTCATGGTTTTGCCCGCATTATGTTCGCTTTAATGGTTCTCTGAGTCATACCTTTGGTTCAGAGAACCATTAAAACGAACATAATGCGGGCAAAATAAAATGGTGCTCGTGAAACGAATATGGTGCACGTTTCCGGGGGACGACTTAGTGTGATCGTATTGATGAATGACCTAGTAAAACATTAACGTCTTAAAAATAAACCAGCAACTTTTGCACACTTCAGGAAAGTTTACGGTGTGTGCAGCTTTGCGGACATCCTTCACCAAACATAGCAGGGCACTAAACTTACTGCTCGAAACTTCGCAGCTGAAGTAATTGTCATGAGCAATGAACATATCCCACGCCCAATGGTCCAATAAATCACAAATGTCATTCGTGGGCGCTAGCCGAGATCTGACAAGATCTGACTTTGCCTTATTTCACACAAATGCGTTGTGCCCTTTTTGCCTGCGCGCACGCCATCCGAGCAATACAGCCATCAATGGCAGGCGCAGAAGATGTCTATCTCAGCACTCCGTAGGACAGCGCTTTGTTGTATTCATCGCCGGTATTGAGCTGTCTGCGCACTCACAACATGACAGAAAAAGCCGGCAGTGGCAGCCCGCGCGTGAGCTGTTTGTGCGGGAGCTTGCAGTGGTGGGACAGCCACAGCTCGGCGCCGCCCCCCGCAAGGCCGACTAACGTGCCGAGCTCCAGATAAGCTGGGGATTAATGATAGGCCGTACACTGCATGCGCACGATCCTACCGGACAACGCACTCCGACAGACAGACAGACCAGGACCGCGACAGTCGCCGGCCCAAGCAATATATGTCACAACAAAGAACGTCAGGCTCCACTTAACAATAGACGGCCGCTTGGATTTGCCGCATAAATTTGATTCGCATCTCCGGCCTGAGGAAAGAAGTGACATTTTGGTGAGTGAAGAGACGATTCAAGTGATGGGCACAATAAACCAACCTGCCTGCTGTCCATTTCAAGTTTTTTTCCTCACAGCCAGCGGCACTTTATTGAATGCGTAGAAGCGCTGCCCGTTAACTGAGCGTCGTCGCTACTAACTATCATGATTTGGGGCTGAAGGGTAAAAAGGAGAACACTTTGGGCCTCTATCATCATCTAACGGATTGTGTCTAACGAAGCGCTAAAGCATCGAATATTTGGGTGCTCCATTATCTACCTGGGATGGCGAATGAGCGCCGGCATTGTGCCGGTGATGGATCGACGCGAAGCAAATCCGTCTCCTTCTTTCTTTCGCTGCCCCCACGTATAATGAAGGCTCGAGTCACGTAAACGTTTCATCAGCGGAAAAATGTTCAGTGGGTTTGCTTTGCTCCTTTGAACTGGCCGATAATCTATGGTCTGAAGAGTAATCCGCATTTTTCTGTGATCGGGGAATCTCGGTCAGAAGATGGGCAAATGGATCTGGCGACCCTCCTCGAAAATCGGCCCCAGATCGACGGCTGAAAGAAGTTTGAGATAATAACACGACGGCCTTCCTCAAAGGAGCTGAAACGATGTTTATCGAGCATGACACCAACTGAAAGACAAAGTGTCTGGTGGATTTCTTCCAGCTATAAATCACTTCATTTTTGGATAGCGTCTGAAACTTAAATCTTGATTCATGACTCACGGATAACAGAAGAAAAGCAGTGGCCCAAGAGTTGAGTTGACATTTGGCTTAGGGGGCTTGCTTTCCAATCTCCATGGCGCCGAGCTGTTCACTGGGAGCAAGCGTAATTAATTACCGAAGCCCCGCGGGGCGTCCTATCTTCTGCAATAATCGAACCTACACCAATCGATCTCGGAGCGCGGGGCGCTCGGGGCGAGCCGAGGTCGGGCGAGCGGAGGATCAGCACTGGTCCAACACGCGCCGTACGCCGTAAGTGATTGCCGCCGCGGGGCTCCTCCGATAACAGCTGAACATTCCCCCGCTCCTCACGATCTCAGGCGGCCGAGTCCGTACCCGCGGACCTCCTCCGCCGCGGTCCGCGGAGTGGGAGGGAATCTGGACGGCATCGGTCATATGCACCCGTAAACAGACGTGCTGCGAGTGCTCTCTGTCTGAAGAACGCGATCGGGCTGAAGTTTCCGGGAAGACTGGCCTTCGGGTGACGGGCGCTGTTTGCAGACGGCCGCTGACGTCTACGTCTGTCCGCATTGTCAGCCTAAGCCTATTGTGAGTCTGCAGCCAGCTCTGTCACACAGACACACCCCGTCCATTGCCGGGCAACGTTGCCATGGGCACCACGTGACCTCCGTTGCCGGTGAACCCTAACTCCAGATGAATAAATAAAGCGTTACCGGGCGGAATGCAGACTGCTCTGGGCGGTCTGCAGGCTTGCATCGAGAGGCCGGTTTGGGCCAGCTGGCCCGCCGGCGGCGACCCCAGCCGACGAGCGGCGGCCCGTCTCGGCGTGTCGGCCCGGTCCGGGCGGCGTTGGGTAGTGGGTAACGACCTCTCCGGGTGCCGGCGGCGGCGGTAAACGGTGCGGGTCACGACCTGCCGGGCAGGCCGCAGCGCCGCCCGCACTGCAGATTGGTACGGGGACGGGGAGCGGCGCGCGTCGGACCCAGCTCGGATGTGCCGGCGGCGGCCGAAGAGCAGGCGTTCGGCGACGATGGACAGCAGAGATGAAAAACCAGCGATAATTTCTAAATTCATAATGTGAAGAATAACCGAAAACAGAAAGTACACATTTATCAATCTTCGAGAGTTTCTGATACTTAGTTGTTAATGTACTGTTTTCGAAGCATGAATGAAAAGGTTCTCGTAACCGTACAACAAGTTTTGGTCGATTTTTACGTTTGCTGACCGGGCCTCGAGGTGCCGCGGGTGTGCCAGTGATTATATTTAATCTGGGACACTCGCTTAACGGCCGAATATTTGTCCGGCCGGCGCGGTGGCGAACATTTACATAGCTGGGAGAGCTAATTACCGGAGGAGCACCGCTAAAAAGATGAGCTTGGGTCCATTTCTGACACGTGGAAACTCGTATTTCTTGTCGGGCCCAGAGGTGTGGTCAAATGGATGACGGTGTTGAATAAAGATAGGATGGAGGCCAATGACCCGTTTGGATCTCTCGCTCTTTGCTAAAATCATAGTGAGTGAATAACTGGAGTACATTCAAATCATATCGTTTTGTCTACGCATAAGTGCAAAGGAAGGCTGAACATTCGTTGCAAGTGCAAAGGAAGGCTAAACATTCGTTGCAGTGTTAGAGATCAATTGAACTCCTCTTTACATCAGTGCAAAAATGGGCTGAAAATAGGGAATTAACCCCGGTAAAGAAATAAATTGATGCAGTTTTTGTAAAGACAAATCAGAAATACGTAGTAGCGGTCTTCTTCCAACCACCTGCTCAGAAACAGAACATCCGTTACCTGATTGCCATCGGAGACGAGACGCATCACTCCGGCAGTGATCCATAACTAGGGATCCCATTTAGGTCTGTTATGAGTAATCGCCTACACTGTTTTTATGAGTTTCACAAACATTATCCATTTGCTGATATAAATGAGCAGCAGCGGACTTCATCAGCATGTGTCACATTTCGCCGTAAATTGAGTAATTACATGCAGAATGCATAGCCAGGTCGGTGCCGGTTATTCCGAAACATCAGGCGCCATTTTGTTTTCATGAACGGACAATTAACCCCAAGCACCGTCGGTGGAGTGTCAGGTAGCTCGCGATTGCCCTACAAACCACCGCCGGCGCTCTCCCTACGCAAAAACCGCCCCTGACCCAGTCTGCGTGCCCGGTACCGCGGCGGCAATGGGTAGCAGACCCCACGACCGCCGCTGCCGCCACCGCCAGCCGCAGACTCCGCCACTGCGCCGCCGCCAGGAGCCGCCGCGCCGCCCGCCGTTAGGCACGCTTCGCGACCGCCGGCCGACCGCCCGGCGACCGCCCGCTGCCGCCCGTGGTGGCGGCAGGGTGACCTCGCCAGCACCGCAGGAGCTCTCAGCGACCAACCGTCGGCCGGAGAGAGCCCGCAACCCAGAGCTCGAGAGGCGACTGTCCCAGAGCCCGAGAGGCGACTGTTCCGGAGCCACACACACACACACACACACACACACACACACACACACACACACACACACACACACACACACACACCCACACACACCACACACACACACACACACACACACACACACACACACACACACCACACCCACACACCCACACACCCACACACCCACACACCCCACCACACCACACACACACACACACACACACACACACACACACACACACACACACACACACACACACACACACACACACACACACACACACCACACACACACCACACACACACACCCACACACACACACACACACACACACACACACACACACACACACACACACACACACACACACACACACACACACACACACACACACACACACACACACACACACACACACACACACACACACACACACACACACACACACACACACACACACACACACACACACACACACACACACACACACACACACACCACACACACACACACACACACACACACACACACACCACACACACACACACCACACACACACACACACACACACACACACACACACACACACACACACACACACACACACACACACACACACACACCACACACACACACACACACACACCACACACACACACACACACACACACACACACACACACACACACACACACACACACACACACACACACACACACACACACACACACACACACACACACACACACACACACACACACACACACACACACACACACACACACACACACACACACACACACACACACACACACACACACACACACACACACACACACACACACACCACACACACACACACACACACACACACACACACACACACACACACACACACACACACACACACACACACACACACACACACACACACACACACACACACACACACACACACACACACACACACACACACACACACACACACACCACACACACACACACACACACACACACACACCACACACACACACACACACACACACACACACACACACACACACACACACACACACACACACACACACACACACACACCACACCACACACACACACACACACACACACACACACACACACACACACACACACACACACACACACACACACACACACACACACACACACACACACACACACACACACACACACACACACACACACACACACACACACACACACACACACACACACACACACACACACACACACACACACACACACACACACACACACACACACACACACACACACACACACACACACACACACACACACACACACACACACACACACACACACACACACACACACACACACACACACACACACACACACACACACACACACACACACACACACACACACACACACACACACACACACACACACACACACACACACACACACACACACACACACACACACACACACACACACACACACACACACACACACACACACACACACACACACACACACACACACACACACACACACACACACACACACACACACACACACACACACACACACACACACACACACACACACACACACACACACACACACACACACACACACACACACACACACACACACACACACACACACACACACACACACACACACACACACACACACACACACACACACACACACACACACACACACACACACACACACACACACACACACACACACACACACACACACACACACACACACACACACACACACACACACACACACACACACACACACACACACACACACACACACACACACACACACACACACACACACACACACACACACACACACACACACACACACACACACACACACACACACACACACACACACACACACACACACACACACACACACACACACACACACACACACACACACACACACACACACACACACACACACACACACACACACACACACACACACACACACACACACACACACACACACACACACACACACACACACACACACACACACACACACACACACACACACACACACACACACACACACACACACACACACACACACACACACACACACACACACACACACACACACACACACACACACACACACACACACACACACACACACACACACACACACACACACACACACACACACACACACACACACACACACACACACACACACACACACACACACACACACACACACACACACACACACACACACACACACACACACACACACACACACACACACACACACACACACACACACACACACACACACACACACACACACACACACACACACACACACACACACACACACACACACACACACACACACACACACACACACACACACACACACACACACACACACACACACACACACACACACACACACACACACACACACACACACACACACACACACACACACACACACACACACACACACACACACACACACACACACACACACACACACACACACACACACACACACACACACACACACACACACACACACACACACACACACACACACACACACACACACACACACACACACACACACACACACACACACACACACACACACACACACACACACACACACACACACACACACACACACACACACACACACACACACACACACACACACACACACACACACACACACACACACACACACACACACACACACACACACACACACACACACACACACACACACACACACACACACACACACACACTCACACACACACACACACACACACACACACACACACACACACACACACACACACACACACACACACACACACACACACACACAACGAATTGTATTGAAGTAGGAATACACAAGAAATACAGACAATTACCTGCAATTGGCGCAGAAGTGCTCTCGCACTTAGCCCGAGAGTTCCGGAGCCCGAGAGGCGACTGTTCCGGAGCCCAAGAGGCGACTGTTCCGGAGCCACACACACACAACGAATTGTATTGAAGTAGGAATACACAAGAAATACAGACAATTACCTGCAATTGGCGCAGAAGTGCTCTCGCACTTAGCCCAAGAGGCGACTGTTCCGGAGCCCGAGAGGCGACTGTCCCGGAGCCCGAGAGGCGACTGTTCCGGAGCCCAAGAGGCGACTGTTCCGGAACCCTAGAGATGACTGTTCCGGAGCCCAAGAGGCGACTGTTCCGGAGCCCAAGAGGCGACTGTTCCGGAGCCCAAGAGTCGACTGTTCCGGAGCCCAAGAGTCGACTGTTCCGGAGCCCAAGAGGCGACTGTCCCGGAGCCCGAGATCCCGAGACCCCGACAGACCGCGACCTCCGGAGCCGGAGAATCGGAGAGCAGAGCACCGCGCCACGTGTATCTCGCTTAATACATGGTCACCGTATGCACGACCGTGTGTCACTGGCGGCCATTGTCGCACGCGGGGCGACACGGACAGGAATGTTACACCGTGGAGCGTGCTAACGTGGTCCCGTGACCGCCGCGTGACGAGCGGTGCACTGGTCCGGGGGGGGGACGCTCTGACCGCGGACGTGTGACGCCGTCCTGTGTGGCTCAGAGCACGTGCTAGTCAGTAGTCCAGCTCCCGGGAAGGGTGAGCGGCCGGTGTGCGGCGACCGCGTCCTGCAGCGCTGTCAGCGGCGGAGACCGGTGTGTGCCACTGAAGACGAGACCGGCGCGCCGCGCTCGTCACCCGTGACGAACAATGGCGCAGGGCGGCGGCGGCGGCGGCGCATTGTCGTCTCGAGCCGGGCTGCGACGCGAGGCGGGGCCGTTAGCGGGGCCGGTGTGAAGGAACTTTGTGTGTCGAGCTGGACCGGAGGGTGGTCGGAGCACTGCCTCTCCGGGCGGAGCGGCGGCGACGAACCCCTTCTTTGTACGACAGCCTTGTACTCGGTGTCCCAGTTCCCGAGAACCGTTCAGATGGAATTTAAGGTTCGCGTCGCAGAAAGGCCCAACATAAGTGCTGCAAGGATCACAATGCCGTCCACCACGCCGTAAGCATGCCGTAAATCACGGCACGAAGCATTGTGGGTAAACATTACTCGCCGGAACAATAGTGCAGCAATCTTCATTTAAAACCAACGGTAACTGCCTTTCAGGTTAAACGCACTCACAGTAAGCATCCACATGTGAAAAAGACCATCCTTTATCTGATGAATATGTCCTATTATTTAACAGCAATGCAATGTGGCTCGGCATTGCGTACTGCACGAATGCGTATATACAAAACTGCAAAACAGCATTCCCACTGCCCTCAGCATTCCCACCGCCCTATTGTGTCTTTCCCGCTTGCATCTGCCTCAGAAGAGTTTCGAATGCATGCTCCTTAGGACATACAAATATGCCACGAAACATCCAACCACTTTTTGTATAATCATGTCAAGGAATGAAACACAAAGTGTAACAACGGATCCACCACCTCCACAACATTCTATGATGTCTATGATTTGTTAAGCTATATTTGCAGTTGCTTCTACATCTGCTTCTGCGCCGTACGCTCTCTCTCTCTCTCCCTCTCTCTCCCTATCTCTATCGCTCCATCCGGTGTCGGGCGGTGCCCAGCCTCCACTGCCGGTCTGGTGGCGTCATCCGGCCGTGTCAGGTGCGGCGGTAGCGGCGCGAATCCGGCCCCGATTCGAAGACGGACGGCCGCGCCAGCTTCCGATCTGCGGGTGAACGACCACCGGCTGGCCGCGGCAGATGTCGTCCGGGGCTACCGGTGCCGCCGCCGCCGACTGATCAGACGCCAG